>JAGPOW010003182.1:30394005-30414398 GCA_030014935.1 Caiman crocodilus
TTTTCTAAATTTAATTCCCTCCTCACTCTTTTTATTTTATTATTTTTTTTTTTTTTTTTTTTTTTTTATTTTTTTTTTACAGAAGGTGTACTTGTAGTGAAAATAGAGCTTGTAGATGCTTTTGCAAATGTACTTTAAGTTGAAAAGTAAGTTGTACCATGTAACAATGTTAGCAAGGGCAGGAACCTTCTATGGAGGGGTCCCTGAATGAATCATGGTTTATTGTATAACACAGTAGCTACTCTGGATAAACAAGTTAACGAGTGGCAATTAACACTTACAAAACTACAGACCAAGAAGAGGAAAGAATCAATACAGAGCCAGGAAATCCCTGAAACTTCACTGTTAAAGGTACAAAAGCCCCGGTTTGAATTAATCAATGCTGGAAACAGACCCTTGGAGCTGAAACACCCCTTGATCAACCACTTCCATAGTTCTATTCATCATGGCAGTGAATCAATCAACATTCATCAACGGACTCCCCAGACTGCACATACCTGTGAACGTGACCCCTGGGGCTGACAACTGCCATTCAGCAGCTACCAAGAAGGATGTCCCTTGAGGTCAAAAACCCCTGGATTAGGTAAGCCTGAGAACTGGGGAGTCACCAAAGTCTGCTTGTCCAGCCAGAAGGACCAGCAAGAGATCCCCTTCTGCAGTAACATCGCACTGGAAGAAGCCTTGACTGGCCATCAACGGCAGACTCCAGCACTTGGGGATAGGTATATCTTGATACTTGTGCTTAGTATTCATAGCTAGCTGTGTACGTGTGCATGTGCGTATGAATGTGTATGTTTGAGGGGATCAGCACCAAGATTTATGGTCTGACATTTGTATCCGTCCAATAAGCTAGAATTTTATGATGATCCTGTGTATTGGTCCTTTGAATTCTTATTAATTTAATTCAGTGACATGGTGCTATGCCAGAATAGGCAGAGAACAATACATATTTCACTCTGACCAACTAAAAAGTAGGCAAAAACCCCATTCTACCTCTGCTGAATCATGTTATCAAGGTTTTTTACAAACATACACACTACTTTGTTATCCAAGTACCTTGAGAAGTGAACATGTAACGTTTTTATGACAATAGAATATCTGGTAATTTGTAAGACTTTTTCACACTAAAATGTCCAATAGTAAATATTAGCTTTGTTCTACCAACACATCTTTTAGGCACGTTTCCTTTTGAGGTAACACAATTTAAATTTAGCCCAAGCAATAAATCCTTCAACTGAACAGAGAATGGATGAGTGTTGAAAGATGCATCTATCATTTTATACAGGTTTTCCTAATGTTCCCATTGTATCTGTTTAATCTAAAAATGCTCTTTTCCTTAAAACAATACTTCACCATATATATACACATACACACACACACACACATGCACATGCGTGCGTGCACGTGCACACACACTTTCACATATATTTCCAGTGTTAGAAAGGAGCCAATAATTTACTGTGTGTGGAACCAGAGAACATGTGTGGGTGAAAGCAAAATGACTGGAAGCATTAACAGAAGGGAGGGACATAGAGACTAGTGTAGCATGACCACCTGCACACATTTTATCAAAAGTGAATGGCAGCTGAGTTAGCACAGTGGATTCTACCCAGAAAAGTGATTGTGAGACAACTGTGTTTAAACAACAATTTCCATTTTCCAAATAAAAATCTCCAATATTTGGATTTCTAATATAGTAATTTATAAGGAATGTGCCTTTCTATTTGGTTTGTTAATGACCAGGGAATTTTAGCTATAAATATATTGTGAACATTATTACTTGAATTCTATGATTTGTAACTTGGCTTTAGTGAAAAATGTGCATTAACTTTCTGGTCCATTATTTTATATATATAATAATTTTAAATAATTACAATTAAATAATTTTAGTATTAAGTCAGGGTGGAAGGAGCGCACAGCCCAGGCTGACACATAGCTGAAGCGACAGTGGCAAGAAGCAATGGTAACCAATTATATTTATTTACTTTAAATCCTATAGAGAAATGGGTTTCGCTTAGTGCAGTTCCACTTAACGCTTGTTTTTTCTGGAACCAGTTAAGAGCTCTAAGTGGAGACTGCCTGTATTTATATAAAATGCAGAAAGTGCACCTCTAACCTGTGTTCTAATTGCTTGTTCAGGCAATAAAAAAACCAAAGAATGCAAGTTAAAAAGTGTAATAATTGTAATGCAATAATTGCAATAATGTAGTTTAATTATATTGTCTTTGTAATTACCATTGTTGTATTACTGTAATGACTGTATACTTATATAATCCATTATAACTATATGCATTATTGCACATTTTATATTTTTATATATTGAAAATTGTGTTGTAGTATTAAAGTTGAATTGTACTACTGTATAATTTCATTACTGTATTATTACAAATGTAATAAAGAACATTATTACAATTATTAAGAATTACGTTAACTACCAAATACTCCTCAGCAACTGAGCTTCAAAGTATAGGTCTACTAGGAGTTTTGGGAGCAAAAAAACAAACTATTTGTTTATAAAGGAATTTGATCAATTTATGACAAGGCTGCCTTTGACAGGCAGGAACTGGATTGGTCTCGATGAATCAGAAAGCCTTACTGGGGAAGGTGGTAGGCCCTAACAGATTACCTGTTAACTTCTATAAGATATTTCGACCCCTTCTTGTCCTGGAGCTCCTGTGCGTCTTCCAGGACAGGTCAGAAGATGGAATCCTACTGGTCAGTTATGGGCAGCAATGTGGGGACTGCTTGTCAAAGAAAGGAGATTTTGTTAATATTAAGAACTGGCAACTGGTATTGCTGCTGTATAATTACAAAATCCTGATCAAAGCCCTGGCCAGCTGGCTTAAAATGGTCATGGCCTCTGTCATGTGTCCCAAACAGAGTTACTACATACCCAGCAAAACTGTCCAGGACAAGCTGTTTCTGCTCTGTGACCTGTTGGCAGCCACAGAACTCTTTGGCCTGAACTTTGACTACATCTCCATGGATCAATAAATAAATAAATAAAAGCCTTTGATCAAATGAAGCATGATTTTTCATTCACGACTCTGGAAGCCTTAGGTTTTGGGATTGTCTTCACCTCAATCGTCTGGCTCCTGTACTGAGATATCTGTAGCCTCCTGAAGATGAATGAAGAGCTATGTGCCCTGTTCCTGGCATGCAGGGGCATCCAGCAGGGCTGCCTTCTTTCTGGAATACTCTATGCCCTAACCATTGAGCCACTGCTCCACACAATACAAAATTCCCCTTAGCATTACATATAAAAAAATGTATTTAAAAAGTGGACACTAACCATGTTTGCCTAGCTATTTTTAACTGAACACTGATGGCAAACACTTCTAAAAAAAATCTGGTAACTCACCTTAATGAAGAGAGAGAGATCCAGGAGACATGAAAAGGAACTGACAGGACAAAGGCAAATATGTCAAGGTGTGATTTGGCAATATACCAGATATAAGCAACTACAGATCCAACACTTTTTTCTCTGTTTGACAAACATCCATTGTTAGACGAAGGGAAAAAAACAAAACGAAGGGAGTATGTGCAAAGAAACATTAATGCTAGAGGACTGAGTCATACATTGCTTCAATATTTACTCTGTTGGCCATACACTATCCATATTCAGATACTGAATATAGTTTATTTGCCACCTAATCAAAACCCAGTTATGAGATTTTACTAAATAAATAAACATTGCTGTTCAGTTAAGGTTAATTTTCTCCAGCTGATCAGCAAGATTAGCTGTATGCCCTTACAGAGGGATAGTTAGGGTCACTTTTTAGGTAAGGAAAGAAGTAAAGGAGAAAATTCTGTCATAGGATATGTATAGATATGGCAAAATCTTATTTCAATTTATGTGACCAAATAACAGGAAAGCAATTAGATAAGTACCGTTTTTGGCATTTGTACAGTTTGCAATCCTACTTTATCTGTAGCATGGATGCGAAAGCATCCACACAGCTATTGAGCATGCATATCAAGCTATGTTCTGGCCAGGCAGGTACCCAGCTTGGTACAAAACTCAACTGAGCAAAACCTATGATTAAGCAGGGGATGATGAAGAGCCATCCAATATTTTAGCCCTATAGCCTACTGATAAGGGCACTCACCCAAGTTCTGAGCACTCTTCACACAGAGGTGTCTTGAACCTACATTTTCTGCTATCCTAATAGTGTTCACTAGCCACTAACCCATAAGTTAGGCACTAATCAGATGCTTCTTCAGTTCTCCCCTTGAAGCTGCCCTCCTAGGAACCCAAGAGTAGATATATGTGGAAGCATAAGGAAAAGAAAAAGCTAGAGGATGTGTGGCTCAAGTGCTGCTGCTCAGAAACAGAAGTCCTTGTTCCTACCGGGACAGAAGCTTCCCTGCTACTCTCCAGCCATTTTATAAGCCACTAGGTTTTTTTGGGTAAGAGCTCTTCTCTTCCTCCTTATGCTTGCAAAATTAGTCACATAGTTGTCCAGCCTTCTGTACAGCTCAGCAATTTTGGCAGACAACACATACTGAATAAGATAGCAAACTGTGTATAAGTGCCAAAACTGGTAGTAATGTGGCTGGGTAGCTGCTGTTTGTGCACATAAAATGAAGTGGTATGCTGCCTGTAGTTCCTAGTCAAATGAATCAAGACAGCACCTCCACAGAGAGAACAGCTCACATAATTTTAAGGACAGGTCTTGGTCTACATTTTGTTTTGCAAGAGTATAGTTGCACTTATACATTAATCTGAAACCATGGAGGCACATATTAATTTAATGGTACAATGGGATATGATCCCTGATCACAACAATCATGCCTCCTGCCATATCATAAGTTGCATGCTAGAATATGCAATTTTGCAGTAAGGGATAAGATCCTGTGGCAGGGCACTGTTGGTGCCTGCCACTTTAAGGGCTCAGCCAAGTAGCCAACAGGTGCTTGATTGTAGCAGCCATTTTAGATCTCTGGCCACCTATATAAACAGGGTAGTTTGCTGCTGGCAGGTCAGACAAACATTCCCTAGCTGCAAGGCTGAATACAATATCCTGGAGGTAAGGACAGGAGCTGTAGGGGATGGTTTGGAAGCTTCTGATCCTGAGCATGACCTAAAACCGCACCCTGCTGGGAGTGGGTGGCCTGGTGGGACTCCCAGTGGTGTGGGAGCCCCCAGGAAATATCAGGCCAGCTACCACCCTGGTGAAAGATGGGTTGGGGTGCCTTAATAACTCCAACTCCCACAACTGGGAGTCCCATATAAGGGTCAAGAAGGTGGACCCAAGTTAGAGTGGGGGCTAGAGGCCCAGAGACCTGACTTGAAATCCCTCCACTGGTCAATGCTGGGGCCAGGAACAGAAGGGTCAAAAGGGCCAAGGCCCATTGTGAGGGATGCCGGAGCTCGGGCCTGGGATTTCCAACTGGCCTTGGAGGCGAGGTCAGGGCCTGTGTAGCCAAAGGTCCTGGGCGGACCACAGTTGAAAAGGGGAACAGTTCAGGGAGCTAGGCAGCCCAGAATGAGGGCAGAGTAGGCCACTTGAGTGCAGAGACCCTGTAAGGGTCTGGACTGAAGGATTCTGGGGCCCAGTGTAGGGCCAGTGAGGTTAACATCTGTGGATGCCATCTGCAAGGCTTGCGCCGTGGTGCAGGGAGGCAACGGAGCCATAGATAGCACCCCCTGGAATCAGGACAAGAAATGGGCAGCTTCCCACCTATTTAACAAACCAATTACATATCGTCAAGACATGGCAAGTGAGGAGGCAGGCAGCTGCCCATAGCAACAGGTGGGTGGGCCATTGGTAGACTGGCCCCAAGGAAGCCCCCTGTTACAGATCCCAATGGCACCATTACTACTGGTCTGTGGAGGGGGAGCCTGGAACTGAAAGCTGGGTTCCCACAGCCTGGCTGAACCCAAGCAGTGCTTGGGCTGGGACTGACAATCAGCACTGGGACTGCACAGGGGTCATTTGAGACTCCTGTGCAGCCCCAGAGCTGGGACCTACTATCAGATGACTGTCTATCCCAGTCCCAAGAACATGCTGGAGCCAGTTCCAGACTCCCAGGTGATGCTAGACCTGGATCAACAACTGCAGTCATGAATACAGTTATTTAGTTGAGTGCAACTAAAAAAGATGAGGTAATAAACTGAATAAAAATTCTTCCCTCACCCACATAGTTGTCAAGCATCTGCAACCAGAGCAAGATTCAGCAATACCACCACACCCCAAGTACAGTAACACTTAGTCCAACAGGGATTCTGTCTTAGCTTGAAATCACATTTCATATTCTTACACTTGCCTTTATTTGTAGGCAACACTGTTAAATTTAAGACTAGACTACAGATTGATTTAACATAAATAAATAAGATTAGACAATATTTGAAGAATCAGTTTGAATAGTGGCAATAGGTTAAGAGAGGTCCCTAACTAAGGCTAACAGTACCATACACACTCATTCAGATATGCATGCACTTTCATAGGCTAGAGCCTACTTCTTCAGATAGGCAACAAGGGGGGGCGTTCTTTTCCTTAGCCCTGTAAAAACTTATCAGTAGTCCTTGCCAAGATAATTAAGCTACTTCAAAGCACAGAATATAATAATAAACATGCCTACATGTTGTTTCTTCTTTCTAAAATTTTATATCTTTCATTGCGACTTGTCTATATGGGGGGCTTACATTTCCCCTATTATGTGTTCCCTGCTGATACTAGAAAAAAAAGTCAAGTAGGAATTGCTTAATAATCAAGTGGGATTATGGGGGGTGGGACAGGAATGTAATATCTGTATAGTTAGAAGAGATCTTAAACATGCTTTTGAGCACGAGATATACTTTCTCAGATCACTTCAACAAGCAAGAATGTAGAAAATGACACCAATGATTTGTAAAATGATCTGATCTTGTTCCTCACACTGAATACATTTTAAAATCTATAGGAGTTCACTGCCATATCTAAAGACAAAACTGGGCCTCAAATGAATTTCCCAACCCTACTTTTATAATATCTGCAGATAGCTTTGATTTAAACCAATCCACGCTGTCAGGGTATTTTAAATCACTGGTTTAAATCACTGAGAGAGAGCGAGAACCCTGATTTAAATCAAATTTTTCCTGATATTTCTTCACATATTTCTTAAACAATGGCACAAATCGGATCACTAAAACATGTTAATTCACAACTTAATACAGCATTTTTCAACATCTGTCCTTAAACTTTTTTTCTAACTTTCAAAAAACAGACAAGTCATCACAACACTAAACAGATGCTGTCCTTAAAACTTCTACAACTAGATCTCATCTTCCCCACTCCCACTGTCATTTTTATTTATAGACTGAAACAAATATGAGTTTTCCTGCTTTTTCAACTTGCAGTCGATTTCTTAGCTTCGAATGAATAATACCAAAGAATAAAAATATTCTCTTTTTGCCAGCAGAGGAAGCTACTGCTGTGAAAAGTTGGATTAGCAACTGAAGGACTGTTTTAAGATGCCTGACTAATGACTTCCACCAATTCCAGGAGTGACTTTTTTCAAAACATCATCAGTAAACATGTACTGTTTAAATAGCTCCCTACCAGCCCTGGAATTTTATTATGACTGGTATAACTGAGGAGTGATTTTGAGTAGCAGTATCTTCTTCAGAAGTTAGGCATCTACCTTTATATCTGGGGGTTGCAAACATTTGCAAGAAAATAATTTGGAGTTAGTGCTTGATACATTTGCTTCTTTATTGCCTGCAGTTTAACTTTCTGGTTAGGTATTTCAATATCTCTTGAAGTGCCTTACAAATTTCAACAGTATTAGCAGTGTAGCAACAAACTCTCTGAAGTTTGTTTACTGAAACCTATATCCATAGGATTATATTGAGCATATCCTCTACATTCCTCTTTAATCCAATGTTAGACGCTTTGGATGAGGCACTTCCATCTATTTTACTGCAGTTTTCTTTACAATTTTTTATGAGACTAAGTTAGTTCTAAATAAACCATTCAAAACAATCAACCACAGAACTCCATCAAACATCTTGAGGGAGAATTAGTTTGAATCCTCCTCCTCTCTTCAGTGAAGCTGAAGAAAAATGGCTGTTATAGAAGTATTTTGGGACTTCAACATTTTCTTTTATTCCTGGAGAAGTACTTAAGTTTTTAGCTAAAGGATGCACGAAATGGGCACTGCAGCTATATGTTATTAAGGAGCATCCTTCCATCTCTGCTTCTAAGCATCTTCTCATGTTTGCCACTTTTGCAAAATTGTCTGTGACAAAACTGTGCACATGACAGTTGAATTTTTGTTCACAATTTATTACAACTTTCACTGCCACTTTTAAATATTCTGCTGTGTGGGCAACAGTACCTATTGTTTTTAAAGAGATGCAACCCTATATTCTTTTCTCACACAGGCACATATTACTGGATCATTGTGTACATTGCTCTACCCATGAAGGCTTAAACTGGCAAATTTTCCCCTCAGTATTTCTTGCACACAGTTCAAGTTCCTTTTCATACACTGTATGTAGCAACCTTCCACCAATGTCTGCTCTACCAGGTGGAGTCTGGTCATAAGGACTCAACCAGGTAAATGAAGTGTTTATTGTTAACAATGCAAAAAGGAGAACTGTTTGCTACAGATGCTTTGTTGTCTGAAATATGTTTAGTTGCAGCACTGCTGCTAAAAGTACCAACGGATGACTCTGAAGCTGTTGCAGATAGACAGTCAAAGTCTCTTATGCTTAAATGGGATCCTGAAACAAATGATTTTTGAATAATCGTTCTTCTCATGCTATTATTTAGTTAATCATTTTTTTTTCTAGCACGGATGCATATCCAATTCCAAATTACCAAAAAAAGCTAAGCCTGATTGCACTTAAGGTGCACTTAATTTTGGAGTAAGCCCCACTGAACTCACTGGCACTTGTGTTAGGTTGTTTTTTTTTGAGAAAACTAGTACAGGATGGGATTCCCTGGAGAAAGCTGAGTTACACTGAAGTAAAATAGGTAATAGATTTATGGCATCACCATTATGGTCTGGGGCCATGACGTTCCAAAATAAGGGGCATGTATAATGTAATATAAAATAAGAAAATGACACCCAGCGGCAACAAGCAACTCTAGATTTCTCTTACTGCAGCTTTCTGTCCATAAACTTGTGTGATAGATTCTAAGCCTAATTAACTAAACTAATTAAACAAGCCACAAGGAATAGCTAAACCAAACTTTTTTTTTTTCCTATCAATATCCAACATAGCAAACAGCTTGGGAATTTACTTGTTAAATCATACTTATATTAAAAGACAGAGAGAAAGTCTTGAAGAATGCAAAGTGAATTGCAAAGTGAATTATTTAATTTACTAACCAGTTGATCTACATTGTTCTTCAGACATATCCACATCTTTTCCTCCCAATAAACAGTTTTCATTATGA
This sequence comes from Caiman crocodilus, assembly GCA_030014935.1. NCBI lineage: Eukaryota > Metazoa > Chordata > Crocodylia > Alligatoridae > Caiman > Caiman crocodilus. The sequence goes on from JAGPOW010003182.1 coordinate 30,403,395, forward strand.
TGTTTCATTCTTGCAACTAGGCCCTGCATCTCCTTCTTACACTGCTTATACTTGGCACATTGTCCTATTTTAACCCATAGAAGGAATTTCTTCAAAATATTCTCAAATAGGGTCCCTCTTGCACCCAGAAGCCATGATAATTCTTCCTGTGGCAAAAGTGTGGGGAAATATAGGAAGCTGTGTGAATACTACTGAATAATATCTTCCCTTTTTCTTTCCAGTCCACTTCACTGTTCCTTTCTACTCTGCCTCTGTCTTTTCCTATATTGTCTGTGTCTTTAAGACAGTGTCTTAACTAAGTCCTCTGCCTTGCTTGTCCCAGCTCCACCACCACATAAGCACAGAACAACAACAATCCTATCCAGCCTGGGACTTTGCACATGTGACTTTCTATTTCTTAGCAGACTAAACTGAAAGTCCAGAACTTTCAATGGACAAGAGCTGATAGTTAGGCTGGACAGATAGACTAGAGCCACTTTCATGAGATGAAAAACTGAAATGAATGCCCATGTTTGACCAGTACGTAACTCAATGTGTGAGAGTGTGACAGAAGCATTCATTCATTTTTATGAGACTGTAAGTTTAGGTTTAGCATGATTGTGATGAGATTTAATTGTAACTTATTTTTTAAATGCGAAATTTAGTGTTTTATTGATAATTTTTTAAAAAAATTAAAAATCCAAATTAAATATTAAAAATCCCATTTTTTTTACTTTAAAAAAAATCATTGATTCTTGATCCACCCTGAATGATCCATAAAGAATCCACAAAGTGATCCATGAGGAATGTTCACAGTATAAATAAGGTACAGTTTTTAAAACTTAAATCATTTAAAGTCAGCATGGCCTTGCCAAGACTAAGATTAAAAAGGTATCTGTTGGCATATTAGTCAAAACATGCTAGTACTTTCTAACGGGGCACAGAACATCGCTTTTAACAAGTGAATGGATTAAAGAAAGATCTCAGGGTAACATTCAACTATATAGGTTAAAGTATATACTTCCTTCACTACATTATGGTAGTGTTACAGTGATGCTGTAACTGTGATAGCATCTTCTCTCATTTCTTAGACTATCTTTGGGTGGTATCTTTTAGTGGATCAACTACATAGTTGGAATAAAGTTAGACAAGCTTCCAAACTTGGGGGGGGATTTATTTTTTCATTCTGAAAGTTTATTTTCACTGTATGTACAACTACAGACATGTAATAAAATATCATACCATGCCATATTATGGCAAGAGTAGTTGCTGACATTGTTGGCACAGAACTAACATTCATGACATATGTGGCTATCAAGCTGACAAGGTTCTTTGAGTAGTTGTGGTATCTTTTATTAGACTAACTAAATAGTTGGATAAATTGTTCTTTGCAAGATTTCAGCCACAAAAAATGATGGACTAAATATAGACATTGGATTTATGGCATTAGTCTAACATCCTAGAGCTACATGTCAGGCCTGAGTAGTGATGGATCACCAGACTGCTCGCTAAAACAGGAAACACATTTACATTTAGAAAATAACCTGTGAAAAACAGGGAAACATCCAACCTTACTCATCTATTAACTATACTAACATTAGAAGTAACGGACCAGTGTAAATAAGGAAGGGAACGAGATAAGAAACTTGTCTCTCTTCATTGTTTTTGCATTTGCTCAATTATGTGACATCTTCCAGGTTAGCAAGAAATCTAGTTTAATCCAGTTCTGGACTTTCTAATGAAGCAAAGAACTTTAAAGTCAATCATAGATCATTCCTTATAATATTGAAATCCTGTTTACCAGCCATCCATAAATAGGGAATGTGACTGGAAGAAATTTGGAGGGTAAGTCTTCAAAAACTCGTGGGACTATTGCCTGTACCAAGTTACCTGCCTGAGAGAATGTTGAAGGAGGATTCTCCGCACACCCTCCATGAAGACCAAAAAGTTGGCCAATGCCGCTCCATAGCAGAAGAGACTTGTCCCACAAGATTACACTTATCCTCAGCAATTAATCTTGGTTTTGTCAGTTAATCAATAAACTTCTTGCAATGGTCAGAATGAATGGTCTGCTTAAATTCTCTCTAACCCTTCCCACTTACCTCTAAATTTCTTATCAGCATCATCACCTATTGGTTTACTGCAATGTTTGTTCCAGGGCCCTCATAAATAACTTACTTAAGCCACAAGTATGAGAGAGCGTGCTGCCTTAAAAGGGTCTAACTAGCTTTATATTTATTGCTCAAAAATGCATACTAACTTCATAGCTGGTTTCTATCCAACTTTACTTTGCACATGTAGGCAGCTTCCTATGGCTGGGAGAGTACAGTTGGAAGTCTATTTCAAACAATGTAAGGGGAGCCTGGGATTGGGTTCCCCCTGAGCTGTCAATAAGGTGTAATGGGAGCTAATGTGCAATCCCACAATCATGCCTCCTGCCATGTATACGTGGTGCGGCATGAGGCACAATTGTGTGAATCATGCATTAGATCCTATTGTGCCTTTATCTATATATTTAGAGGGGGGCCTTAAGGACTGTAATGTTGTTCTCTCTGAGGGGGAGAGGTTGATGTGGTCCTAGCTTTCATTAAGAATTTTACTCTTAGTTTTCATCTTAAAATAATCAATGTAGTAGTCCAGTGTGTGGTTGCATCTACTAGAGGGTCAAATGTTTTACTATTGTTTGTTTTCTTAGTTGTGGCAAGAGAGTTCCTAAAGGTGGTTGCCTGAAAATACTCCTGCCACCAGGACACAAAGTCTGTTTTTAATGGTTTGTTTGCTACCCATGGGAAATTCCCTCCCCCTTCACATTTCACAGCTTTACTCACTGGCTTTTACTAATGCTGTACTTGCTTTTCTCCTCAGACCTAAAGACCGTCTTGCATTTGAAAGCTTGTTCAACTCTATCCCAACTATGCAGCTGGTCCAGCACCAACAGTTCCATTTTAGACACTATGATCACTATACAGAATGATGAAGTGCAAACTGCCATATGCAAGAAACCCATGGACCAACATACATATCTATACAGAACCAGAAATCACCCTCAATACACCAAGAAACCAGTAATATATAAGACAAGCCCTACAATACTACCGCATTTGCACTGAGAACACCCATGATCATCACCTAAAAAAAATCTCAAAAGGGCTTTCACTCAACAAGGACACTCATCCAGAGAGACTGCACTTTTGAAAGAGCCACCTAGATACCATGTGAAGAACTGCTGCAGTACAAAAAGAAAATCCCCACAAATTGCACACCATTATTTATGACAAACCTTCTTTCCCTGGAACCTATATGGAAAATCCTCAAATGATGGCAACCTATACTAGAAGAAGGACCCAATTGTTAAAGAGATCTTTCCAGAACCCCCTGCCTTTAAATGGGCACCAAACCTCACCAATCTTCATCAGCAGATGCAAACTTCCTATAACCCAAACTACGCTGAATGGATCCAGACCATGCCAGGACAAGAAATGTGTTGGGAGGTTTTACATCTCCACCACTCCCACAATAACTACATCCCACAACAGAACCATCTCCATTCCTTGATCTTACACCTGCATTTCCCAAAATACATTATGACTCAGCCAGTGCACTGAATGCCCTGATGAAAAATATGTACGAGAAACCAAACAACAACTATGTATCACAATGAACACATACTGAAAATCTACCAAAAACAAAAATACCCAATTACTTGTGGGTGCAAATTTCTAACAAGACAACCATTCTCTTTCCAATCTCTCAGTTCTAATCCTAGAAAGGGAATTTACAAAACAGCTTTTGTAGATAAGCCTATGAACTTCACTTTATCAATCTATTAGATATAAAAAAAATAAATCATGGACTAAATATAGACACTGGATTTATGACACACTATAACCTGCCTGCCATCCAGTAACCCCAGGTGACCCCTCTATATTTAACCAAGTACATTCTATCACCAGGTCAACATTCCCTTCCCTCCCTGCCACCTACCTCTGTCACAGCTGTTAACTCCCATCCTCCCTGATCTTCCTTGCCCATGCATTTGCATTTTCAGACCTGCATATTGGCTTAAATTTCTATTCCACCCAGGAGAGTACACAAACACCACCAGATCCTCCCTATGCCTGACAAAGGGTGTTTTTGCCTGAAAGCTTGTAAAGAACAATTTTCACAACTATTTAGTTGGTCTAATAAGAGATATCACATTTACCTAAAGAACACTGTTTCCCAACCTCAAGTATTGGACTCAGCAGCAGTACAGTACAAGGTACTGAAACAAGTACAGAAACAAGGTAATGAGACATTGCCAGTCCTTCCTATGCCTGTACTTCTGTGGACACTGTCCAGGAACAGTCACTGACCACTAAGGCATCCACCCACATTCTGATTGGGCTTTGCAGGGACTGTGGCCTGCATATCCCTGCCAGAGACAGGCAGTTCAGGGAGTGCGTACAATGTGAGAGGTGTCTCCTAAGGCTGTGCAAAGTTTCAGTCCCTGATTCGATTCGGCAGAGACTTGGCCCGATTTGGTGACCGAATCTCCAAATCTGAATTGAATCAGAGGACCCCTTAATATCTCCAAACTGAATTGGAACCCTCCAAATCGATTCAGAGAGATTTGGAAAGATTCACAGATTCAGACACAGCTTTAAATACTTTTTCTACATACCTCTATGTAGCAGGCAGCTGTGAATGTTACAATGCTGGGGCACATGGAGTGTCCCACAGAACTGCAGGGAGCTCCCCAGCACGCTCAGCAGCAGACTCAGAAGTGGACCAGAAGCACTTCAGGTCCACTTCTTGGTCCACTGGGGAGTGTGCTGGGTCTCCCCCCCGTCTCCCTGGTGCAGCAAAATGCCTCCTAGGTCTGGGGAGGAGTACCCAGGGTCCTCCCCGTCAATAACTGAGTCAGAGGGGTGCAGAGACCCCTTCCATGAGCTCCCCAGCAGACCCAGAAGTGGATTGGAAATAATTCTGGTACAATTTTAGGTTTTCCGCCAAGCACATGGAGGGCCTCCCTGCACTCCTGTGGGACACTTCACGTGCCCCAGCATTGCAGCATTCACAAGCTGTGCTGGTACCTCGAGGTATGTAGAAAAAACTTTTAAAGCTGTGTCTATGTCTGAATCACCAATTCTCCAAGTCAGCATAGACTCTTCAAATTTGGCCGAATCGAATCAGGGACAGTGATCTGAATTAACAAATCAAATCACTGTCCCTGATTCAGGCCGAATCTGAATCCAATAGGGCCTGCTTCACACAGCCCTAGTGCCTCCTGCAGGATTCTCTTAGGAATCAGGTAAGGTGGCAGCAGGAGGAGGTGAATAGGCTCAGAAGCATCTGTGAGCATAAAGTCTTCACTGATTCAACACAAAAAGATACTTTTAGCATCATGGAAAATAGGAAGTTACAAGAGGCACAGGAAGACACAAGTACTCTAGAAGGTGGAAGCTGGCAGGTTATCACCTCTGGCAACACAGAATACTCCTCTTTCAGATCTGCCGCTGTCCAGCTGGAGAACAGGTATAAAGCCCTGGCATCAGATGAAAAGGAGCCCACTCCAATAGCAGGGAAAGCCAAGCCAAGGGAAGTGGTCCTCACCCCTACCTTGGGCAAATTTAAGGAGATTGGATGATCACCTGTCTGGGGTCTTGTGAACCCAAGTACCAAACCATGTGGTTCCTGGCTGCATTACCAGGACTGCAGGACACAGCAGGAGCCAGCCTGGCCCACCGGCTCCAAGGACTGGGGCAATCACCACCCCCTCCCCTCTCCCACCCACCATGTTCTTAACTAGTTGCACTCTTTGGCACAGGGAGACCGGGGTCAACCCCAGAGTAACCAGGCCAGAAGCCTCTGCTAGACAGAAGCTTCCGGTTGGGGGCTGAGGGTGAAGAAGGGCCAGACAGGCCTTGCTGCTGTGGCTGCTGGCTCCTGCTGCCCCTAGGTCCTGCTGCCACTGGTGCCTTATCTTTGACAAGCAGCCAGGGTCAGATAATAATTTTCTAAAATTTTAGGGGCCCTGTGGGTCAGATAGAATAGTCTGGCAGGCGAGATTCAACCCCTGGGCTGTATTTTTCCTACCCCTGCTCTAGGTAAAGGTCAGAGAGAAAAACAACAAGGCGGACATGTTATGGTAGGTGTATGCTATGAGTCTCCAAACTAGGTAGAGGAGGGGTGGACAAGGCATTCTATAAACAAATGAAGGAAGTTTCCAAATTGCAGGACCTGGTTCTCATGGAGGCCTTTAATCAGCACACAAGCAGTCCAGCAAATTTGTGGAGTATGCTGGGAATAACTTCTTGATTCAGATGGTAGAGAGGCCAACTAAGGGGAAAACTTTCCTTGACTTTTTGCTCACAGAGAAGAATTGATTGAGAATGTGAAGGTATCTTGGGTGGCAATGACCATGAAATGATAAAGTTCAAGATCCTTAAAGGAGAGAAGCACCAAAAGGATGCTGCACTTTAGAAAAGCAAACTCTGTTGGGAGGCAAGTCTGAAAGGAAAAGGAGTCCAGAAGAGCTGTCCTTGTAAGAGCACAGGAGCACACTATCCCAATGCAACAGAAGAATGGGAAATACAACAAGGAACTATCCACACTAGACAGCAATCTTCAGTGAGATGAAACAAAGAAAACATTCTTATAAAAAAAGGAAACTTGATCATAGTACTAAGGAAGAATACAGGTGTATTGCACAGGGGAAAAATTAGGAAGGCCAACACACATTTCGAGATGCAGCTGACAAAGGACATAAAAGGTAATAAAAAAAGGATTGTGCATCAAGAGTAAAAGGAAGACCAAAGAAGCCACAGGTCCCTTACAAAAAGCAATCTCATTGCAGATGATGCAAAGAAGGTTGAAGTATTTAATGCCTTTTTCACGTTAATCTTCACAAATAGGGGCAGCTACCAAGTGACCCGTGCAGTTACCAGCAAAGATAGGGAAAAAGATAAACAACCCAGAATAGGAGGACACAGAAGGAGCACCCAGGGAACTACATACCAGTTAGCCTGACCTTAATACCTTTAAGATCAGGGAGCAGGTCCTGAAGGAATCCACTTTGAAGCATCTAAAAGAAAGCAAGCTGAACAAGAAAAGCCAGAATGGATTCAACAAAAGCAAGTCATGCCTGCCTAATGTAATTTCCTTCTACAATAAAAGGTAACAGGTTCTACAGAAAGTAGTGGAGAGCACTGGATGCGCTATACCTTAATTATCATTAAAAAGTAAAAGAAAGACAGACTAGACAAAAGTACTATAAGGTGCATACATATCTAGATGGATCACTGTACTCAGCGAACAGTCCTAAAATGGCTCAATATCTAGTTAGGAGAGGTACCAAGTGGTATTTCCCAGGGGTCTGTCCTAGGTCCAGTTTGTTCAACATCTTCACTAAAGTTTTGGATTATGGGATTGAGTGAGGGTTTAGCGAATTAGCAGGTGGTACCAAATTGGATGGAGTTGCAGACATTCTAGAAGGCAGGGCAGAATTATCTGGATAGACTGGAAAAAAGGTGCATAATCAACCAGATGAAATTTTACAAGGACAAGTGCAAAGTCCTGCACTTGGGACAAAATAATTGCATGCACAAATACAGACTAGGGAATGACTGGCTAGGTTGCAGTACTGCAGAGAAAGACCTGAGGATTACAGTGAACCACAAACTGAATATAAACCAACAGCATCCTGGATTATATTAGAAGGAACGTCACTTGCAAATCAAGGAAAGTAATTTTTCTGCTCTATTCAGCACTCATAAGTGTACTGGAGTACTGTGTCCAGTTTCTGGTTGGCCCCACATTTCAAGAATGAGATAGACAGTTTAGAAGGAGTCCAACACAGAGCAACAAAAATTATTATAAACCTGGGTGGCAAGATTTACAAGAAAAGGTAGAAAGGGTTAATGTTAAATAGTTATGAGAAGAGAAGACTGACAGGAAGTTTGGTAAGTCTTCAAATACCTAAAGGGCAATTAGAGAGGATGGAAATGGGCTTTTCTCTGCAACCACAGGGGGCAGATCTAGGAACAATGACATCAAGCTGCAGCAGGGGAAATTTATGTTGGAGATTAGGAGGAACTTCCTGACCATAAGGGTGATCAAGCACATGACAGGCAACCTAAAGAAGCTATAGAATCTCCATCCGTAGACATTTTCAAGAGCAGATTAGACAGCTACTTGATTGGGATGGTTTTGTTAGAGATGATCCTCCACTGAGCAAGGGACTAGACCAAATGACCTCATGAGGTCCCTTTCAGCCCTATTTTTCAAGTATCCTAAATCTCACCATATACAAAGGCTGCAGTGTTTTGCTTTTCAAATGCGATGCTACTTGCAAAAACATTTCATCTAGTATTACACACTGCTTTCTGGTATATGTAAATGGAGTAAAAGGAGTATCACTTACAAATCAGGGGAAGTGATTTTTCTCCTCTATTCAGCACTTGTAAGGCCTCACCTGGAGTACTGTGTCCCATTTTTAGCCCCACACTTCAAGAATGATATAGACAGTTTGGACGAAGTCCAACACAGGGTGTACATCCATTGTGCCCCCATGAGCCCAGGGACCCCCCAAATGACCCCAGAATGCCCGCTGAGCCCCAGCCTACCCGTAGGTAAACAGGCCTATGCTGGGAGGGATGTAGCCTAGCTCAGCTGCAGAGAGGCAGTTGAGTGAAGCCGAGGAGGGTCATGCCCCCCCTCCCCCTGGCTCCTACTTCGCCCAACCCCACAAGGAGCCTTGTGACTGGAGTTTTGCAAACAGGGCATGCAAACAGGTACGCTTCTGGGCCCATCGCATGAGTTTAGAGGAGTTAGTGCGGGAAGGCCCGAGGCCTGCGAGCCCTAGGGAAGCTAGTCCCATCAGTAGCCGGACTACCAGTGGCACAATGCAGGTGGGCACACGCCACACCCCGAGGGCCCCCCCAGAGTCTGCGGCCTCACCCTCTGGTACCTCAGAGGCCTCCACTCAGACGGAGCCCACGGTTCCGGGCTCCAAGCAGACAGAGCCTCTGGCTCTCAGCTGTGGGAGCTGCATGACACATTTCCAGGCACATGGGACCAGGAGTATGGCTGCCTCCACTTGTGAGATTTGCTGCACTTTGGAGTCTCTGGGGCACCAGACAGAGGAGCTCCAGGCCACAGTCCAGAGACTGAGTGCCATCAGGGACGTCAAGCAGAAGATAGACTCCTACTGCCAGGCCCTTCACTCACCAGAAGCGGAGGGTAGCCCCAAGAGGCTAAGGCACTCAAGGGAACCCACCCCTACCCCAGCCCCAGAACAACCTGTAGGGAAGGCAAGGGCCCCCAATGAGACACTTATGTGCCTGTACACCAATGCCAGGAGCTTGGGGAACAAAGAGGACGAACTGGTCCTCTTGATAAACAAAAAGGATTACAATCTCATAAGGATAACAGAGATCTGGTGGGAATACACCTATGACTGGGCCACAGGTATAGACAGCTATACCTTGTACAGGAGAGATCATGTGCAAAAAAGGGGCAAGGGGCAGGGCTCTGTCAAGGAAAGCTACGCATCCCTGAAATCTGATACTGGTCCTTGGGGAAGATGACTCAAGACTCTCTGGGTCAAAATCCATGGCAAACAAGCCACAGGGGACACAATGGTGGGAGTCTGCTACAGACCTCCTACCCAGGATCATGAGCTCGACCAGGAATTCGCCAGGGAACTGGCTGAGGCTGCACGCTCCTGGTGCACAGTTGCAATGAGAGATTTCAACTACCCACTGGACTGTGGAGGCAAGTCCTGCTCAGTGCTAGTCTGGCCATGCTGCAGCCCCACGCCCCTCTGTGGGTGCAGAAATCAGTAGGGGTGGGGAGACACTGTGTTCCTCCTTGCTGTTACCAGATTTGCCCATTACTTTGGGGGGGTACTCTTATGGATACGTTTCTAGGGTCTTGATAATTCTGTCAATGTGCTGCTTGTGTTACCTGTGTTTCTATACGGAGCTGTATATCTCCCTTCTGCAAGTCCTTACCCCCAATGGAGCTATCTTGCAGGACTCAGTCTCAATGGGGCTGGGTTCCTCCAGTTACCAAATCAGTCATACACACAAACATACACAAATTAACGTGACACGCCTGACCTAGCCGGGCTGATCTTCATGGGCAGGCTGACACCCTCATATGCCAAGAATCAGTTCATCAGAGCAACAATAAACTGCAGTCAGACACAAGCACACAGGTAAACAGAATCCCTGACTCTGGCTGAGTGTCCAGCTGACACCCTCATGGGCCAGCATTCAGTTTGTAAGGGAACGTTTGAGTTAAACTGGGTCAATCAGCCTGTACAAGCTGATCCCCTTATGTGTTTCAAACTTAGCACGCCCCAATCTTTGGCCTCTTGAGGAGCAGTATTTTTGGACTTCACAGGGATCTTTAGCTTAGGTAAAAGAAGCGTTGCTGCAGAGCATGTGAGGAAGAAGTAGTAGAGAAGGAAAAATGTACCCAGTTACTACCAGTTCAACTATAAAAGTTATTTATTGTTAAGCATATATATAATGAAATATATAATGGTACTAGTAGTAATAGACATGCAAAAGGAAAAAAACCCAAACACATACAATTACAGTACTCCCCTGGTTTCACTAAGTGTTTGGGGAAACTTAGCTCAAGCTTAACTAATACAGTTCAGGTTCAGAAATGTATGCCTAGAGGGAAGAGAGAGAAAGTGTTGGGATCTCACCAGTCCAAGGCACTCAGGCTGCAAAGCTGACAGGCACAGTCCGTAGCACAAAGAGAGACGATCTGCTCTTCCAGCGTCCCAAGAACAAAAGGGGATAGTGTCAGCACACGTTTTTTTCTTGAAGCACACACACGGTTGCTTTTTACAGATATTTGTACCTTCAGTTCAGCTACTTCGAAGCATTCTCAGTACTGTAAATCATTGTCTTTTCTCTTGACAAGAAATTATCTGGTTTGGAACATCTCAAGAAACTGATTGATAATCAGGAAACACTTAAGATTAGGGAGTAACCAAATACTTGGGAGCCAGCTTGAAATTCCTAT
>JAGPOW010003182.1:30414498-30430739 GCA_030014935.1 Caiman crocodilus
GATAATCAGGAAACACTTAAGATTAGGGAGTAACCAAATACTTGGGAGCCAGCTTGAAATTCCTATGGATAGCAGATATACTGATGGGATATCTCATGGGTTCTTCAGAAACAATAGACAGCTTGCAGCATCAGGATTTTGGATTTTCACTTGTTGTGAACAAGCCTCAGCTTAGCATGACTTTTCCAGGTCTTACTATAACAGATCTTACTTTTAACAGACTTAAGACAATTATTGGGCTGCTCATAACCTTTTGTGGAGAGGACTTCCACCAGTTGTCTCAGGAAAAGTATGGCAACACCCGTGATTAGGGCTCCAATGGCTGTGATGAACCCCTTTACCATTGTTCAAATGTTGCCCATACCCCCTCTGACTCGGTCCCTTGCCTCAGCATTCCCTAACTCAGCAACCGAGTTTTAGTCAATCAAATTTAAATAGGCCTCCCATAGTGGGACCAGGGAATGTATGGCCCGAGATGCCTATTAAACTTAGGGGGGGGTGTGTGTGTGTGTGTGTGTGTGTGTGTGTGTGCGCGCGCGCGCGCGTGCCGGGGGGTGGGGAAGAGTCCTCTGTAAATCTAGATTAGAACTGGTCTAATAAATGCTGAGCTGGGTGTGTGTGAACATGGGTTGATTAGCATTTGCAGCACAGATTCCCCATCATGCAGTGCTCCCCTGCTTCTCTGGTCCCAGAATTCACTGCAGTCTCTGCTTCACGCTTTCTGTTTTCCATCTCTTATGTAAATGAATGGTCATCTAGTTCCATCTCAGATGCAAATGAGACCTAGGACAGTTGTTTCACTCTTGTCACCCTTATCTGGAGGGTCTTAAGTGCGTCTCTCACTGCATCTTAATCAGTTTCGTTTATGTAGAGGACGGGGGGGGGAGAGGGGGAATTCTTTGCGAGTCAGACATACTGCATCCTATGGCAGAGTTTCCCAAGAACACAGAGCTGAGATGTAACATTGCCCCCCCACATGCCTATGCTCCCCATATAGACTTACCTGAAGGGAGGTGCGGGAGCTGCTGCACATTGTCTGGCTGCAGCCACATGCACGCATGTGCATACACATGGCTCCCTGCCTCTGATCACCCTTCTCCCACTCTCCCCAGCCCCAAGAAGCTACTTACAGGAAGAAACTCTGCCGGCCTGCAAGGGGAAACCAGCAGTTTCCTAGTTTACTGCCATTTAAAAGGGAAACTCCACATTTTTCCATTAAAACAGAATATATGATGAACAAGGGGGGAAAAGTACTTCCATCAATCTGCAGGCAATGCTTCAGTATGCTGCTAGCCTTCTTGGCAACAAGGGCACACTACTGACTTGTATCCAGTTTACTGTCCACTGTAACCCCCCAGGTCCAGAGCTGCTGCTTAGCCAGTTGGTCCCAAGTATATAGCAGTGCACAGGCTTCTTCCATCCTAAGTGTGCAAGACTTTGCACTTGTCCTTGTTGAACCTCATGAGATTTCTTTTAGCCCAATCTTCCAATTCATTTAGGTCACTTCGAATCCTAGCCCTACCCTCCAGCATATCTACTACTTCCCCCTCTTGCTTGGTGTCACCTGCAAACTTGTTGAGGGTATACTCCATCCCACCTTCCACGTAGTTAATTAAGATATTAAACAAAACCAGCCCCAGACTCAACCCCTGGGGGGCACTCTACTTGACACCAAGTCAAGTTGGTCAGAAATATAATTTATATTTATAAATAATATAAATATTATATTAGTCTGGTGCAGGTGCCACATGGAGCGCATGCCCTAGACTGACCCTCTACTGCATTCAGTGTCTGTGGTGCCAGGCTGAGCCCATGCATCACATGTACTTTGTGGGGCCAAATTATAAATATATATTTCTTGGCCAACTAGACCTTGAGCCATTGATCACTACTCATTGAGCCTGATGATCCACCCAGCTTTCTATCCATCTTACAGTCCATTCATCCAACCCAGACTTCCTCAGCTTGCTTGCAAGAATTCTGTGGGAGACTGTACCAAAAGCCCTGCTAAAGTCAAGGATATCATGTCCACTGCTTTCCCCGCATCCTTAGAGCTGTTCATCTCATTATAGAAGACAACCAGGTTGGTCATGTCTTGCCCCGATAAATCCATGCTGTCTGTTCCCAATCACTTTCTTGTCCTCCAAGTGCTTTGAAATGGATTCCTTGAGGACCTGCTTCATGATTTTTCCAGGGACTGCGGTGAGGCTGACTGGTCTGTAGTTCCCTAGATCCTCCTCCTTCCCTTTCTTGAAGAGGGACACTATATTTGCCTGTTTCCAGCTTTCCGGGACCTCCCCCAATCACCACAAGTTTTCAAAGATAATGGCCAGCAGCTATACAATCACATCAGACAACTCCCTCAGCAACTTCAAGTAAAGCTGCCTGGACTTGTACATGTCCAGCTATTCTAAACAGTCCCTAACCTGTTCTTTCACCAGAAGGCTGTTCACTTCCTCCCCCAAATCTGTAGCCACATACAGTAGTCTAGAAACTGACCTTATCTGTGAAGACCAACATAAAAAAGTCATTGAGTACTTCCACTTTTCCTCATCATATGTCACTAGGTTGCTGCCCCCATTCATTAAGAGATCCACACTTTCCCTGACTTCCCTCTTGTTGCTACCATAATAGTAGAGACCCTTCTTGTTACCCTTCATGTCCCTTGCCAGCTGCAACTCCAATTGCACTTTAGCCTTCCTGATTTCATCCCTGCATACCTAAGCAATACTCTTATACTCCTCCCTAGTCACCTGTCCAAGCTTCCACTTCTTGTAAGCTTGCTTTTTGTGTTTTAGCTCACTGAAGAGTTCTCTGCTAAGCCAAGCTGGTCACCTGCCATATTTGTTATTCTTCCTACACATTTGGATTATTTGTTCCTGAGCCTCAGTAAGGTTTCTTTAAAATACAACCAGTTCTCCTGGACTCCTTTCCCCTTCAGACTGCCTTCCCAGGGGATCCTGCCCTTCACTTCCCTATATCACTGTCTGCTTTTCTGAAGTCCATGGTCCATACTCTGCTGCTCTCCTTTCTTCCTTTTGACAGAAAACATAATTAGCACATATTCCCTAACAGATCCCCCTCCTCAGAAAAAGGGCAGGCTAACACATCAGCAGTTGGAGCTTCTGTAATGGATTTCAAGGACAGCCCTACACAACACACAAGAGATGAGAAAGGCATGATCTTTGCACGATCTGTGTTGGATAGGAATGGTGACAATTTCCTCAACAACCTACAAGGAAGATCGCATTAGCTCCAATGCTACCTACAAATTCCAGCTGAAACAATGTAGTTCTAAGCTATTCTGAGAAAGGTAATATAAACATTAGCAAAAGGTAAAGATTTCTACCCCTTCCTCTAAATGAATTCATCTGCCAACAAGATCCAGTACACTCTTATAAGATGTTAGAACACAGCCAAATCACACAATCACACTGATCCTTTCTAGTCAAAAACTGGGAAGACCAAGACTTTGGAACCAGGGTTCAATTAAAAAGAGAATTAGAACTTAATACAGTAACTTACAGTTTGATATCTCCAACTTTTCATGCTCACACTGGTAAAATTGCACAAATGTGACTGTGTGTGAACATCTTCCAAATAATGTATCATGGGAGATCTCACAAAAAAAGTGACAAACCCAATAGAAGTCCACCCTATCTAATTCCACAATATCCCTCAGGCAAGTCAACAATACTTCACTGGTAAAAGCTACTGCTACTGAAATAAATCTATATGGACAAATATAGTCCATCACTGAAAATTCTTATTCTTAAGTTAGTATGTCGAAGAAAATAAGAAACATTTTACAATGTTGACAGCTGGAATACACAAGTCCTTTGATGATTTACAAATATCTTACCTGGGAATTATCAGTAGGCAAAAGTGCTATCAAAATATTGTAACTGAAATAAAGTTGATAAAAGTCATCTTGAAGCTTAAAGATAATATAGCTAATGTACTACTATAAATGCCAAATTTAAATACAAATATATAAATGGTCCAGCCCATGCACTGCAGACATGGGGCACAAGCCCCAGACTGGCTTTGTGTGCTGGCTCCAATCCAAACTAGTGCCAGAGCCAGTGCACAGGTTCAGTCTGGTGCAGGTGCCACATAGAGCGCATGCCCTAGACTGACCCTCTACTGCATTCAGTGTCTGTGGTGCCAGGCTGAGCCCATGCACCACATGTAGTTTGTGGGACCAAATTATAATGAATCCACAGGCTGGAACGAACCTATAGACATTTCTGCCTTAAGTTATTTTATACCTCTTAGATTTAGCTTTTTTAAATCTGCACAGTTCTGTCACAAATATAAAACCAATCAAAAATCTTAAATATTGTATATAACAAAAATAATACAAATCCATTGTATTAAAAAATATGCTGACCAAATAAAAAGGGTACCAAAACCTGGAATACAAAAGGTAATATACTGAAGAACATGGTCATAAGTCAGCCACATGATTATTTTTAAGTGCAGAAGTCAACAACAAATGGTATGCCCTACTTCATTTTGAAGTAAATAGTAAAAGTAAGAAACATCTGGATGGAAAGAAAGTCATATTAGGAGATCCTAAATATTTTCATTATTTTTTTTTATCAGAAAAAAAATACTGAAATTACTGCACTATAAGACAATAGATCTCTACTTGCACACACTGTGCTCACCCACCTGAAACTACTTCCACAGTTCACAGGGTTGGAGCAATCTCTACACTTGTGTATGGGGCACATAACGTCAATCATACAAGATCATGTGACACAGTCACCATTCTTAGAAAAGTACACAGTATTAAGCTTTTTCACCACAAGCTTCTATAAAGAGAAGGCATTGTTCATAGATGGATCCAAAAAAGAGAGATTCATGTTGAATGTTGCAATTATGTTCATAAATACAGGACAATAATCATCCTAAGCCAACATTTATAGCCGAGTAAATGAGACCTGTACACTGCAGTAAGAAGATACTAGAAAATAGCCAAGGGTCAGACATATACAAAGCTGTATCCAAAAAACATGCAGTTTTCAAAACAGATAGAGCAGCTTCAAGTGCAGTTAGAAAAAGAAACACTATGCAAATAGGATGTGTGAATATGGAAAGTAAATGCTCTTGTTTTCTACAACTTCATCCACACTACATATCTGCAACAAAATCCTTGGTCTATAGAACAGCAGGAATAGGTGACAATCTCCACATGCAAAAATAATCTAATTTCTGAGTCTTGTATTTAAAAGTTACCACATCTAAGTCAAAATCCTCCAACTATATAGGCAGCTGCTAGTATACAAAACCGTACACACAGTAGTGTGTACCTGTGCATAAATACAGGCCAAACTAAAACCAGACAGTCAGCAAAAAAGTGAAGTAAAAAATCATTTTCTAATGCAAATCTATGCTATGACAGAAGTGAAAGACTTTGGCTTAATACCATTAAATTGTCCAAACAGATGTATAATGCTTCTAGAAATGAAAGACATAAGAAACCTGAAATCATTGGGTCCAATTCCTTGGCAGTGCAGTTTTGTTCCTTATCTAGTCAATGTACTTGATCACTTCATTTATGGCTCCAAAAGGTTTTGCCAAGTACAAAATTAGAAGCTTTTATTCGTGGAATAAAGCCTTCTATTATCAGACTGCAGAAACAAACAATTTTTTTTATGTAGCATAGCAGCTATATTACAATGAATCTTGTAACTTCAAGCGTCCAAAAGAATGGCTCAATGCAGTAAATAACCAAATATAATGAGGATCTGATTTTCTTTTAAAAACACACCTTACTTAACTTTTAATTACAAAGGAGAGGATAAAAGAAAACTTTTTATGGCAGCACAAAAGTCAAGCAGACATCCATACCCTTTGTCACACCACAAGCGTCCAAAATTTGTGGGTGCGATGAAACAGATTTTTGCAGCTTTAATGTAGCAGACGTATGTTTGTTTTTTGGTGGGTGAGCATGGACATGCATGTTCCAAGATTTTCCACACAGGATTGCCCCCTGCAGCCCCAGAAGTGCCTGCCTGACTTTCCCCAGGGCACATCTCTGTAAGCAGGAATCCCAGATTTCTTCAGTTACAGAGACACACATTGGAGAGTCCCCAGGATGCATCTCTGTAAGTGGGGAAAGCTGGGAAATTTCTCAGATGTGTCTCTAAGCAACGAACATGCCAACTGTTGTCCCTTAGGATGCAGCCCCTGCCTCATACAGGATAAGGGAGAGGTATATTTCGGACAATGTAGCAGCTGCATTTAATTTCTTTTGGTGATGTTTGTTTCTCTGTAGTGCTACTTTCTATAGCAGCACATTTAATATCTATCCAGTACACAATAGCGCTAGAGGGGGCACAGTCTCTTAGTCCCCCGGATCCCACAAAGGGGAGCAAGAAAGAGAAGGGTGAACTGTCATTGAGCACAGACCCAGGCAAGTGTAGCCCGCCCACTCACTGGCTACCCACTTTCGTTGGGGATCAGACTGTCGATGAGTGGTCCCAGTCTTGTATTCACTAACAACCTGGTTCCAGCTGGGCTGTAATTTTCTGTGAGTGAGGGTACCTGAGCTGGGAACAAGCTGACAATAAGCCTAGTCCTGGCTGAGTTGCAGTTGTGCCCACATTCTGCAAGCGAGCAGCAGGCTGTCAGTGAGCATGAATGGACTCCCATGCCCCCACTGGGAGACACAGGGAAAAGCAAATCTGCTAAGCTGAGCAACTTCCTTTGTGGTGACTTTACAGCACTCCACCCATGGGGCTCTGCATACCTGTCTGAGCCTAGCTACAATTTTGCAGCACTTATAGTGCAACAAATGTAGGTTTGTCCATGGCTGTAATGGCAATCATTTTTTTAAAAATCACAAGCATGCGTGTGTGTGCACATGTACACCCATACCCACACCTCTCCCTGGTTGCAAATAAAAACTTGACTTGTGAACACTTGAATGGTCAACCAGAAGTGAAAGAAAAAAGGCAAAGTGGATCCATATTTAAAAACAGCTTGGAACTGGCTATCCTGGAACAATCCTGCTTTATAACTGGGATGGAAAAGGTGGGTCAAGACTGTTTCCTGTTCATTTATTTTCTTTAGTCATGAAGTAAATCAAAATAAAAAACTAGGACGTTTTGTCACAGTTTTTAGGATGTTTAAATACGTGTTTTGCTAAAATAAGCTATAGTATTGTTATTCCAATCTTTTCATGCAGACAACAGGTAATTTTCCAATAACATTGTTCTGGATGTATTTTATGATAAACACTGAACATACATTCATTTGACTTTGCTTCACCATGGTCTTCCTTCATTATAGTTAATCCTCATTTGATTGGACTATTTGCTCTTATCAACAGAATCAAATTCAACCTGATATAACAGTATAATAAAATAATAGTATAGGATTAAGTATTTTATGATTAATTAAAGCTTCATAAGGTTTGACTGGTAAAAAAAAGACTTGTATGGTCTCTTTAATTAGTCTGTTTATGCAAGTTCCATCATTCTGGAAAAGTGAACATCTTATCCAGATAAACATAACATTTAAACTTACTTAAGTTTCAGTCTTACAGAGAACAGAATCATAGGGTTGGAAGGGACTTCAAGAGTCACTTGGCCCAAGTCCCAGTTTTTACTACACTATGACAACTTTTTTACATGTTTATTATAGCCCTGAAATACTGTTTTTCCTTTTTCGTCACATCACCCCCGTATTAAACACATGGAGTTGTTGTAAAGCCATCTATAAATAGGAAGCACATTATTTATGTTTTTCTAATTACTAATATTTTTAAATGCATTTTATATATACAGA
Organism: Caiman crocodilus; assembly: GCA_030014935.1. Taxonomy (NCBI): domain Eukaryota; kingdom Metazoa; phylum Chordata; order Crocodylia; family Alligatoridae; genus Caiman; species Caiman crocodilus. The sequence continues at coordinate 30,422,299 of JAGPOW010003182.1, forward strand.
TGTATGCAGCATTTATATCAAAATGCTCCTTTTGCACCTGAAAAGGATTAAATAATGTTTGCAAACTTTTTTCTTTTTAACTATAGGCAGCAAACTGGGCATTTACGTCATGTATTTACCACAAGGAAAATGGACACAAACAAATATAACAATATGAATCTTGAACAAGATTTTTTTTGTATCTTTTATCAAAAATGATGCAGAAAATGTAAGTAAAAAAATTCTTCCCTCTATTGTGTTATACAAAAAAGAATATGGTTCTTTTTTAGATAGTATCAGCAAGGAAGGCTACTTTAATTGCTCCACCAGCTATAGTGAGTAATCAGTCAATTCAGTATATGCCTACAGACGTTACTACTGATCAGCTGTTAAGAAATCCAGAGCAAAATGTCATTCATGTTATAGGAATATTCAGGTTCATTTAAGTCAGGCTAACTCATTTAACTCATGCTGACAAAAAAATCCACATTTGTTGCTACAGATGAAAAAGATTATTTTTGTATAAAATGACACTGAAAAATGCTATGAAAATTTATAAATGAATTCTCAAAATTCACACTGATTTGAATAGAACCAAAATTTTGGAACAATAATGGAAATGAACAAGTTGACTAAGATAAAGGGACAGAAAAATAAACTGAAATCTGTTCTAAATAGTTTTACTCTGTGATTAATCTGAGATGTTACTCTTGTCTGCAAAGCAGTTGAGAAAGCAAGCAATTTAAAAGTTACAAAATAAAAAGAAAACAAGTGCTCTGAACCTATACCATCACACTGCATCTTTGGAAAAAGAAGGAGATGTATAATTTTTGTTTTAAGAGAAGATATTTTTCCCCTTTCCAGAATCCCAAATCAGAGCCTGTAGCTTTCATTTTCAAGCTATTAACCATGCCCATTCTATTCCCTGCATATCAACCCCTTTTCATTTTTAAAGATAAATAGTGACAGAAAATATGTTCACGGTTGCACAGCACTATGTTTCACTAAGAATACCTCTGAATGTCATTCAAAGTTTTTTTCAAATAATTCCAATGCCAGAGGAGAAGCTGGATTTGGCAGTGCTGAGTGCCATAGCTAAGGAAATTCTGGGGAAGAAGGGGTCTACTCCCAGTCCACTTCTGGATCTGCTGGGGAGCACGCTGGGGGCCCTGCATCACCCCCCCACCCCGCTCAATGACTGGTGCCTTTTGGTCTGGGGGGACAGCCAGGGTCCCCTCACAGCCAATCACAGCACGCTCCCTAGCAGACCAGAATTACTTCCGGTCCACTTCCAGGTTTGCTGCCAAGCACTCCTGTGGGACACTCCATGCACCCCAGCATCACAGCATTGAGGATTCCCAACCTCAACCCAGAAGCAGGGAGTAGTGTAATGTGGGATTACTTTGAGGTGGCAGATGATTCCAAGTTTGCTATCTGCCAGCACTCCCAAAGGCAGATCAGCTGGGGTAAGGAGGTGAAACACTTCACCACTTTGGGGATACTGTTGCATCTCAGGAGGGAGCACCCCCTTGCCCCTCTTCATCCTCAACCTGACAACAGTGGGAACATACTCAAAGGGAAGTCCTCCACTCACTCAGAAGCCCCCCATCCCCACCAAAGCAGAGGCAAGCCAACCTGGAACAGTGGAAGAAAGCCACAGACAAAGTGGGGCGCATTCCTAAGGCGAGCAAGATCACCCAAAGCATCGGATAGCCAGCCCTTCTCCTTAGTTGAACCAGGGTTCAGGCAGATTATGGCGCTCATGACCCCATCTTACCCAGTGCCCGCATGTACCACCTTTAGCAGAACAGTGGTGCCCTCTCTGTATGAAGTATGCAGGGAGTACTTAAGGGAGGAGCTGTGCAAGGCAGGGCCGCAGGTAGCTTCGCATGTCACCTCCGACATCTGGAGCAGCTGGGGTGGTGATCACACCTACCTCTCTCTCACAGGGCACTAGTGCAATCAGTCAGACCATTGATGGGCTCTCTCCTCCAAGCCAAGGTGCTGGATGAGTCCCACATGGCAAGGGAAATCACGGTCGCTATGAACCACATGGTACAAGGGTGGCGCATTGGGCAGGGTGAGCTCACCCATGGGTTCACAGTCATTGACAATAGGGCCAATATGGTCAAGACCATATGTGAGTTATGTGACCATAACTTTCTTGGCATCTGCTGCATGACACACAGGTTGCACCTAAGTCAGGAAGGGGGACAAGGCTGCCCGTCACTACCACCCAGCTCATATCAAAATGCAGGAAGGAGACGGGCTAATTCCACTGGAGCATCAAGGGGTGCAAGAAGCTGTGGGACAAACAAGCAGAGAAAGGCATCCTGCAGCACAAAATCATGCAGGAAGCGGACACTCGGTGGAACTCCACATACCTGATGCTGGAAAGGCTGGTGGAGCAATAGGAGGCCATCCATGAGATGGACTTGCTTGGGGAAATCGGGATCAGCAGTCCCCTTAACAGAGCTGAGTGGGGTACCATCTCCCAGATCTTGGTGGTCCTCAAGCCCTTCCTCGAGGCCACCAAGACCCTCAACACTGCTGATGCCCTCCTTAGCCAGGTGATCCCCATAGTGAGGGAACTTGAGAACTGGAAAAGTTCCAGGGGATCAATGTTCCTAGCTGGGGAAAGCCACTGTCACCAGACGTTCAGGCACTGGTAAGGCAGCTGAAGGAGGTCATCAGGAGACAGCTGGATCCCTTGTGGTCCAATACAGTCCATATGTTGGCAGGCATGTGCAACTCAAGGGTGAAGGGGAGCATGTGCTCTGGCAGCACCAAAACCCTTGATCACTGGACACAGGTGCTGGTCAAGAGAGTCAGGGAGGCAGAAGGACAGAGGCAAGGGTACATGGAAGAGGGGGATCCACTTTCCCGTGCCAGCATTCCCAGTACCAGCATCAATACTGGCACCAGGCCTAGCCAGTCTCCTCCACAGCAGCCACTGCCAATGTGGGCCAAGGGCACGCCTTCAATGCTGGGGTCCATACCTACCAGATGCCATCCTCGGGCAGGTAACACTGAGGCTTCAGTGGTTACCTATCTTGCTGAGAACATGGGGCCACTAGACTGTGACCCCTTGGCTTACTGGGCAAGCTGTAGTCAGATGTGGCCAGATCGGGCCATGGTTGCCCAGCAACACCTGTTCTGTCCATTGACCAGCGTTCTGAGCAAGAGGGTGTTCAGCATTGCTGGGGATGTTGTGGCTCCCCACTGCACCTGCTTGGATCCTGGTTTGGTGAAGCAGCTGGTGTTCTGGAAGGTGAACTTCCCTCTGGTGGGGTTCCCCAAGCTCCACCTGCAGATGGACTGAGTACCATCCTCCTCACTCCATCTGTACCTATTTCCATTTTATTTTTACACCAGTTAGTGTTACTGCCCCGCTCTCAGAACTAGAGGGGGCACTCACTGCATCACTAACCAGCAGGGGAAGGACATGTCCCTGCTGAGCTCCCATGCCAGGATGAACTTGGAGGTATGGGCTGGGCTCTTGGGAAGGAGGAGGCCACAGGTCCTGGGCATGACCATTAAAACTGCACTCTGCCATGGTAAGGCGGCCTGGTGGGAATACTGGCAACGTGGCAGTCCCATAAATGCCAGAACCAAGTATTCCCTTGTGGAAGGCAGGTAGGAGGTACCATAACCTCCAGCTACCACACGCATACACGGAGTCCTTCCTGAGGAAAGCCCAGATCTCTCACATCTTTCACAGGCCTGAGGCTTGCTGGTTGTGGTGGAGTTAGCTTAGCTGCCTGGGATGCTGGCTTTTGGGTTGAAAAACCCTTTATCAGGCTGAGGAAGAACCTGCAAGTGGTTTGTATGCTATTCCTGGATGGAAGGAACAGTAAAGAAGCCAGAGGCTGGCCTGGCATGCAATGCAAGCAAGAAAGCCAGTCAGTGAAAACGGAGATGGAAGCATCAGAGGGTGAGGGACAAGCTGGGGTGGAAAGAAGGAAGATGTAGCAGCACAGGTAAAAGTGTAGAAGTACCTGGGGAGTCATATGTCTGGCAGGTTGGAGTGTGTCCTTCCACACTTTATGGTCATAGCAAGGCCTAGCAGGCCTGCAGTTCCCCTTCCCCACACCCCCATGCCCCAACACAGTGAAGTCGCACAATCACTCATGTCAACTGTGCTCATCAAGAGATAGCTGACCTTATCTGAGAAGACTTAAGTGAACACTTCAGCCTTCTCCACATCATCAGTGATTAGCATTCCGTCCCCATTCAGCTAGGGACCTATATTTTCGTTGGTCTTCCTCTCATTTCAAATGAAATTATAGATTGCTTTTTATCATCTTATATGTTCTCTACCAGCTGTATTTCAATTTATGTTTTGATGTTCCTGATATACTGTCCATGTACTGTCCACTCCTATCCTCAGTAACATAGCCAAGTTTCTTCTGTTCATGAGGTTCTGTTTCAAGTCACCAAACAGCTCACTTTTTAGTAAAGTCAGTCATTTTCTATTCCTCTTTTACATCCAGATAGCATGGTCTTCGGCCCTTGATACGGTCTCTTTAAATCAACAACCAGTTGCCCTAGACTCCTTTTTCCCTTAGACTTGCCTCCCCTTGGATTCTGCCCACCAGTTGCTAATTTGTCAGTGGCTGCTTTTCTTAAGCCCAATGCTCTTATTCTGCTGCTCTCCTTTCACAGTTTCCTTAGGATCATGAATTTGTCATTTCATGATCACTGTCACCCCAAATGCCTTCCACTTTCAGATTCTCAACCAATTTCATCCTAATAGTAAACAACAAATTGAAAACGGTTTCCCTCCTAGTTACTAAATCATCTGTACCAAAATGCCATCCCCAACACAATGCAAAAATTTGCATAACTGTCTGTGTACTGTGTTCCTTCCCAGCAGATATCAAAGTAATTAAAGTCTAGTATAAGCACTAGATCTTATTTACACACTTTGGTTAGTTTTTAAAAAGCCTCCTCTCCCTGATTTAGTTTATATTAGACACACACCATGATCCTTTACCTTAACCCAGAGAACTCCAGCAGGTCTACCTCCTATCTCTCCCTAGAAAGAAACAAAGTATGGACTGTCTTATATTACAGAAAACAATTACTGAAAATTACTACAAATGTAGTGTAATGTTAACTCCAAATGAAAAAATATACCTTCTTAAAGGAGTTTAAATTCTAATTCGACAAGCCCTGTATGCACTCAGCTTCTACTGTGGTTGAGAGATGTTCTGCAGAAATCAAACCAGAAATAAATAAATGAAGCCAGAAATTAGGCACAGATATAAAAATAACACCATTTATAAAAGATCAATAAGAAAAATAAAGCCTAATCTTGAAATCTTAATGTGACCATTCACAGTACATACTAACTTTAACACCACCTAACATTCTTTCGAGTTAGTTTCAAATAGAGTAAATCTTGAAATAAAAGGTATTTTTATCCCTAGGTAAGAAAAACATACATCACAGAAGAAGTTCCATATATAAGCAGGTGCAAAGAAGAAAAGTACAAAGATGAAATGCAAGGGAGTTGTCAGCCAGGGAATACTGTACTGTACTGTACAGCTTAAAGGGCCAGAAGCTACTGAAGGCCATAGTCTGCCACAGCAAAGTTGGAGCAGAGACTCTCAAAAGCCATTTGAATTATGGAGGATGTTCAGGATGAACTGTACAGTGTTCAAGTCAGTGGGAAACTGTAAAAGGGACAAACAGATGGCCAACTGGCATGATACAGGTTGGAAATCAGGCAACAACCTACAGCAGCTTTTCTTCTTATGAAAATGTAAGCTAACAGCTTTAGTAGCTTTAACATTAATAGCTGGAAGTCTGACTTTTCATTATGATCATGTAGAAGTCCTGATTCTCCTTTCAGCTACACAGAGCTGCTTCTAGGGAGCTTAGAAAAAGAAAACATGCCCATAGATCCTTCTATTTAAAAAAAAAAAATCCTCAAATTACCTTAGACCCTTTTAGGATGAGCAGCAATTATCAGATTGTTATTCATATTATTGCAGCTGCCTTAAATTCAGGGTGGATTTGATTTAAATCAAATTGATTTAAATAGTGGTTTAAATCACTGATCAGCAATTCTCAATCTAATTATTGTTTTCTAGAAAAAGTATATTCTTGTTTTTGATATAACCTTAATACATATTGTTCAAAACTCAGAGACAGATGTAGGTTTCATCTTCAGAAGGTACACATTACACATTGTAAAGCAGTGATTTATTGTGATATTTTTTTCAGATTAATTTTGTAGCTACATCAGATAACTGAATAGTAATTTTGTTACTTTATTTGCCAAACTAATTGAAGCAGATACTTATGAAGGTATTGGGAGGTGAACTATCTCTAATTCACTAGATTAATCATAGATATTTGGGTGATATTTTTGCCACACTATTAGAAAAGCAAACCAGGGCTGCAGCCATATATGATTAGCTTGGGGCTATCTTCAAGATTTCTTCTCATCTTTGATTTTTTTCTCCATTATACAAGTCTGCTGCCATGGTATGTTAGAAGGGAAAACCTATCATTTCCTAATTTAGATCTCAAATCAATGGAGAGACTATACTCACAAATGTATCCCTCAAGACTTCTAGAATATTCTGCTCAACATTTTTCCCTTTTGTTTCTAATACCTCTCATTCCTTGCACTTATCTCCAGACTCATTCCTCCTCCTTGCCCAGATCTACTAAACCCTCAACAATCCACTGTTCATTAACTTTTTGAAACTACTCTTTTGGAGAAAAGTAAGGGCTAGACTCTGTGTACACAACTTGCAGAGAGACAATAGGGCTGATGGGTAGGTAATCAGGTCTGTTCTCTTCCATCATAAACTACCACAAGACCGTTTCAGGCTGGACATAAGGAAGAATTTCTTTATTTAGGCTGGAATAGCCTGCCACTGGAGGTTGTTCAAGCGCCTACATTGAACACATTCAAGAGCAAACTGGATGCTTATCTTGCTGGGATCCTATGACCCCAACTGACTTCCTGCCCTTTGGGCTGGGGGTTCGACTCAATGATCTTCCGAGGTCCCTTCCAGCCCTAATGTCTATGAAATCTCCATATACTACTGTTAACCAGGATGTTATCTCTGGAGAAACAAATCTACAGTTTGAGAACTGGAACTAAGCATCACAGAGATGCTTAATGGGATCTTCTAGACTAAGCACTGAGTCTCACTGGGTACAGTGGTTTTCTCTAAGCTTTACTAATCTGTAGAGGAGCCTCTGGGAACCCTATAACATTGAGCCCCTAATATAGTTCGTGGCCTGTTGTGGCCTATTTATAAAACTTTTCTAAAAAGATTATATACTACTTGAGACACGTTCATGTAATTAGAAGTTATAATCCCTATTCTATTATGATATCTTTCTATAGGTCTATTTTGTTTAAAAATTATCTTAACCTTAACCTTGCAAAAACTATCCTTCAGTTTAAACAGCTCTTCTCCATCTATGATTTATTTTAATGATATTAAAAAAAGAGCAGTTATATCCCTTCTCCACATTTTTTTTGATAAGCTAAAAGAAACCAAGGTTTCAGAGGTCTCTTGTAATTCCAGGATCTCTATCCCCCTACTGTCTTAAAAGTTCTTTTCCATACCAGTTCCAGGTTGAATTAATCTTTCCTGAACAAAGATGACCAGAATATTACACAGTACTCCAGATGAGGTCTTACAGTGCCTTGTACAATAGGACTAATACTTCCCTACTTCTGAAAGAAATAGATTATCTAATAAAGTCTAGAAAACATCTGCCTTTTTCTTATCTCCTATTTTGCCAGTTCCTTGATCACCTTATAATTCCCGCACTAATCCCAGAGCTCTCTAGGTTAACTAATGATTTCCCATGTGGTCTATATGAAATGCTGTACTGAAGTGCAGAAAGATTATATCTGCACTGACACAAAATATATGATATTGACACCAAACTGTGGGCTGAGATGGGGACACCAGAGGAGAGGGAGAGGCTGCAGCGGGATCTGGGCCGACTGCTTAAGTCAGCGGACAAGAACAGGATGGAATTCAACATGGATAAGTGCAGGGTGATGCATCTGGGGAGAAGCAACCCCCAGCACACATACTGGCTGGGAAGCTCCCCTCTTGCTAGCATGGTGGAGGAATGGGATCTTGACGTCATTGTTGATGCCAAGATGAACATGAGCCGCCAATGTCAGACGGTGGTTGGGAAGGCCAACCGAACCCTAGCGTACATTCAACGATGCATTTTGAGCCGGTCCAAGGCGGTGATTCTCCCCCTTTATGCGGTGTTGGCCAGACCGCAGATGGAGTATTATGTCCAGGTCTGGGCGCCGCACTTCAAGAGGGATGTGGACGGCCTTGAGAGGGTCCAGAGGAGGGCCACTAGACTGATATGCGGGCAGCAGGATAGGCCTTACAAGGAGCATCTGAGGGACCTGAACCTGTTCAGCCTCAGTAAACGGAGGCTGAGGGGGGACCTGGTGGCTG
>JAGPOW010003182.1:30432779-30462441 GCA_030014935.1 Caiman crocodilus
CATCTGACCCCGGTGCTCTTTCCTGCCAAGGCAGGGGGTCGGACTAGATGATCTGCCCAGGTCCCTTCCGACTCTAGACACTATGAAACTATGAAACAGCAGGATCACTGTTAGCTGAGCCACTTGCCTCCACAGCCTCAACCTCAACTTCTTCTGAACTGCCTTCCAGGGAAGGAGATCTGGCTTTAGGGGAACATGGAGAGGAGTGGATTACAAACTCAGATTCCTCCTCAGTCCCAAGAATTACTTTTGCTAGGGTGCTCGGGTCCCCTACTTTCAGATCAAGCTCCTCCTCTGACACTGGAAGGCTCAGGCTGGGAACTGAAATGGAGGTGGAGGAGATTGTCGTGCTGGTGCTGCTTGTCATGCTGGCAGTGCTGGGGGTTATTATTATGACTGGTGTTATTGGAGGGGGTACAAATGCAGACACTGGTCCCACCTCCTTGCTGCCACCAGCACCAGAAGCCTTCTGCCTCTTAGGGAAGAGGCTGTGTCTAAGTTTGGCAGGGGTGGTAAGGAGGGAAATCTTACACCTTTCCCTCTGCCCTGTCTCCGTCCCTGGCCAGAAGACTTGGCACCTGCCTTTCCAGCACGCTTCATATTTGGTGTGCTGGGAAAAAAATGTGTGTCTGTGTGAATGTGTGTTTAATAAATGTATGTGTATTGAGTGCTTTCCAGGAAAAGTACTGCTTTATTTTTGTTTTGGGGGAAAAATATAAGAAGAACAAATAACAGGATTTTGGGGGAAGGGTAGGCAAGGGTAAATAGGAAAGGATTAATGGCAATGGCTACAACTTTGCAGCAAGGCACTACCAAGCTGCAAGCTTATAGATGCTGCTCTGTGCTCCTGCTCCATACAGTCACAGACAGCTGCAAAATGGCATACAGCAGTTCACAAACAGCCTTTTAAGGTGCTTCTCAGTCCTTCCCTCAGAGCACTGGGATTGGAATGGATCCCAGGGACAGATCATTGTCACTGGCCAGCTACAGATTCATAGATTCATAGAAGCTAGGGTCAGAAGGGGCCTCAACAGATCATCAAGTCCAAACCCCTGCCCTGGGCAGGAAAGAGTGCTGGGATCAGATGACCCCAGCCAGATGCCTATCTGATGTCAATGTCAGAGCAATCCTTCTCCCCACTCCCCTCCTCCCCCTCCCTCTTAGTGTCTCTTTCCCTGCAAGCCCACCTGCAAAACAGCTCTGAAATAGGTCAAAACAGCTCTGAAACATCCAATCATTTTAGAAAATTACTGAAACATTTCAGGTGACCCATTTTGTTTCAGAGCTGTTTTGGAACTTTGCATTTCATTTTGGATTCAGTGTTTCAACTGTCAGAACATCTAAATCTGAAATAAAATTAAATGGCTGCTGAAATTTTGCACAGCCCTACTAATAACTTTAGCTCTATCAGCCTTTCCTCATAAGTCTTGCCTCTGAGGCCCCTAATAATTTTTGTTGCTCTGTAATGGATCTTTCCAATCTGTCCACATGCTTCTTGAATTGTGGGGCCCAAAACTTGACACAGTACTCCAAGTAAGGCATCACCAGTGCTGCTTCTACTTCTCATGCCTCAACATACCATTTGACCATTTTATTATGCATGCTTGTCCTAGTTTATTGTATTTTGTGAGATCTTTCATTGTATATGTGTCTTCAATAGTGGGCATTACAGCAGGTGTTGCATAATCTGAGGCTTGATCCTGCAGTCACAAGTGGGGGTCATAGCAGGAGCATTCATGTTGCGACCCCTGTCAGGTAATACGTGTAAATACCTGCAAATTCTGCTAACACTCCAAACTATGATTTTGACCCTCATCGGTACTGAATGGAGTAGAAGAATCATTTCCCTTGATTTGCCAGTGACACTGAAGTTAATATATCCCAGTATGCCGTTGGCTCTCAGCAACAAGAACACACTGTTGGTTCACATTCAGTTTATGGTCTATTCTAACCCCAGGTCCTTTTCTGAATTACTGCAGCCTAGCCACTCATTCCCTCATCTGTATTTGTGAACATAATTATTTCCCGTTGACTGTGGTGATAGTGTAATGAATTTACTGAGTTTCCTTCAGCATTGCATTTAACAAACTCTAATATTCCTTAAAGAAAATTTATATCCAAAATAGATCAGAGCTGTAGACATGACATAAAATACTTGGATTGGGATTTTTGAGAGAGTCCTAAATTGTGCTAGAAAGAGTCTTCCTACAAACCCACAGGCAGTCCCAGGACCTAGGAAGACTACAAGAGAACATGGCTCTTCATTCAGTGGCCAAAGTATTCTCATGACAACAGTCCACACCCATTATCCAAAATACATCCAAAGTTCTGTATGGAATGATAATTCCAAAATCTGAAGAGAAGGGTATCACTACTGGAAATATGCTTTTATTTAGGATCAGAATTCATCTTCTGCAGAGCATGGAAGACACAAAGGAATGATTTTTTCCTTTTTAGTTGTGCTAAAAGTTGGCAGTAACCCTTAGCATTTTTCCATTTTCAAAGCATTTAAAAGATCTGTTATTCTGCGACATTACCAGATGAGACATTTGTCCTGCCTCCTGCCATTCATTAAAAATACAGAAGAATGTTAGAGCTCGATTTTCTATTCTAACAAATCTTATTACAGTGGAACCAAGCTCAATAACTGTATGAGTCAGAACCTTTTGTAAGCTGGTAGAGATGACCTATATTAGTCTGAGAATATTCTGCTGGGTCAGACAGTTATTTCTCTCCTTCATTTATCTTACAGGAAACATTTTCTGATACTTTGGCAGCTTTACTGTTCATTTTATTCCATTACATCATTCTAAGTAATTTAAGAATTTTTTTCCTCCTGGATACATTTCAGTCTGACATACATGTTAATGTACATCACAACAAGAGAAGAATTGGGGTGGTGTCACAATAAGAAAGTTTCTGAAATCATTCACATGGTTTTATTATTCAGTCACTTACATTAGAAAATTGTTTTTTTGTTACCTGAAGATGAAGGGTGTAAGAATCTAATCCTAATCTGAACACCAGGATGCACCCACATTTGACTGGTGCATGTCAACCAGCCTGGTTTTTCATGTTAGAAAGATAAATACAAGATTTTGTATAGATCCCAATAAGCCAACAGAAATGTTAGTCATTGTACTTAGTACCATAATAAATGAGTCTCAAAGACAGAAGGGAAATCTTTGAGGCAGATTAATTAGCTTGAAACCTTTACAGTCTTGGCTTAGAATTAACTACTCTGTCAATACGGTATTTAGAGAACACACATTCTGGTATTATTAATACATTAATTTTCAGAAGATGATATAAAGGTGCTAGAAAGACAGCTGGGAACATACACAGCCAGAAACCAGAAACAATACTTACACAGTATCAACACATGCTTGCCCATTACTTTGCCAATGTACTAAAGGGCTGAGCTGAAGGAACCTCAAAGGAGGCTGTCCCCAGCCACTCAGATTGCCAATGGGTTGCTAATTAGTACCCTTTCTATAGGTGCTTTTTCTTCAGGTGAACAACTATCCATTAGGAACTGGCAGAAACCCTCAAACAGCTGTCACTTGGCAGCTCTTTGTCATTAGTGACCTGAATAGTCAAACTATTGGGCAAGCAATAAAAGTGTCCTTATACTATTATCAATGCTGCTGAGTCATCCAGCTCTCAAACATCCAAACAGGTGGTAAAGGACCTGCTATCTTACTGCATCCTTCTGGTTTTTTTAACCCAAGTTTGCAATGACGATAACTACCACACTTTGCCTTTAACTATAACTGCTTCACAGAAAAAGCAGGCATTTTTCTCCTTAGTTATACTTATCACACTAAATCTGCTAGAAATGCATTATATTACAACTCTGTCAACATGTTAAACTATGCAGTTCTGCTGTATTTGTTTCATGTGGTCCTTCACCGCCCCGTCCCCTTCCCCCGCCACAAATGTATCCTCCACCACATGTACCATGAATTTTTGCAGACAATTACAACTAAAATTATGTTTATAATGCCAGGAATCTTACCAGAAAGATGTATGTCCCTAGTTAATGAAGTTCTCCTAATGAAATTCTTTTGTCAGGTCTGTTGTGCTCCATGTGAACTAGTGACAGTATAAACCTTGGGCTACCACCTAGACATTTCTATTTGGTTACAAAGGTATAAGATGAATTTGCAAATCTACCATAGTCACCTTGGAGAAAAATATCACTATTTCTGATTCTGGAATTTTGGAACAGCTCAAGACTTGAAAAACAAAAATGATGAAACAGCATCATTTGCTCTTTGACTCATGAGCAGAATTAGTGCCGATGGTTATTTAAAAACTGTAATTCTCCACTGGGACATTAAAAAGAGTATTAATGGAGTGAGATAAAAGGCACTAAATAACAGTTGGAAAAAACAATATCTTAGGTTTAATCCTTACTGGGTGTTGTTTTGGGGTAACTGTAAAGAATATGAGACAGAAATAGAAAACAATTCACTTTAAGAGTAAGCTTTAAGTTCAGTTTAACTGAAACCACACACAGTTCTGACAACTAAAATAATATTGATGAGAGAAAGAAGTCTAGTCCTTCTGGGTTCTTCAGAACTCCACATCACAGAACTTCAACAGAATATCCATGAGGCCATAAGACCAAATATATTGGCTAACCAAGCCCTAATGCTGTGGTTCTCAACTTTTTTGGACTCAAGCACCTCTTAGAAAGTGCCAGCTCTTAGCTTTCACTGGTTTTTGACTGAAAAATAGAGCAATTCTTCTCTAAAATAAAAGACCACAACAAGTCAAAACATTTGACACCCCAGGGTACCACAGCACCGTGATCAAGAATCACTGCCCTAATGCATGATGCTTAATTGCTTAAGAAAGTAGTAAACGCATGCTAACTTCCCAGATATCACACAAGTTTTAACTTCCATGCATAATACCTGCACACAGGATATTATTATTGGTGCTCCATACAGTTGCTGAAAAACAATTCAGGCAAGCTTCAACATGGTAGAAGCAGAGTAGGACATCTCTACTTAGCACCCAGGTCTAAATTTAATACAGCTTTCTTCCTAATAGGCAGAGCTACAGGAGAAGCACTAATATCCAGCTAACCCTTATCTCATGACAAGGCTGTAGTTATTCTGGTGATGCCCCAGCAGTCCTGGCAGAGATTTGTTTTCATGTACTTATTTTAACTTGATAAATATTAATGAGAGCATTATTTATATGATCAAACTGCTTTTAGATGAGTAACATTTAATGCATATATTTTTGCATTAAGCAATATTTGCCATTTTCATTTACCACTAGGGTGGTCATCATAGAGGACATTTCAGTTTTCTGCTACTCTGTCCTCTATCAATACGAAACCCAATGCCTTTAAGAGAAAAATAGAGGCCATAAAGGCATCTGGGTTCGTATCAATAGAGGACAGAGGACAAGTGACCCGTCCTCTATGATGGCCACCTTATTTACCACAGGCATATGGGAGAACTGGATGCTACAGAAGAACCAAAAGAGAAAAACTAGAAGAATCTGTGTGCACAGTTGCAACATGCTGTTGTTAATAAATATTATCCTGGTATGGTCTGAAAGGCCACTCACTCAGCTCGTACATCTAACAGAATTTTTTTTTCTATCTATCTGCATGCAGGTATTTACCTACCCCTCATTAGGATACTATTTTAGATCTTTATGACAGAGCCTTTTTTGTATTTTAATAGATGAGGAACATTTTTTTTTCTCAACACAGAATCACTGAGATCTTTCTGGCAAGTCACCAAATAATAATACATCTAAAAAAGAGATCAACATGCTTTTCAGTGAAAGAAGAGGAAATTGTTGAGAGCTCAGCCCACAAAGTCACCCACAGAAATTATTTTGATCACATCACGTGTTCTAAAGCATAAAATTGGCACTGGCCTCTGCCAGATCTTTGTAAGTCCACTTCATTCGCATAACACTTGTTGCATGATTCCCCCATCTTATTCTGCCCTGTAATGTAACATCGAGTTAATACATGCAGGTATTAATGGTAATCTTTCCTACTAGAAGATAATGAGGATCTTTTCAATAGGCACAAAATAGCAGTCAAACACTGACAAGCTATTTATCACAAGTCCTGCCAAATCCCTGTATATTTTCACTAACAGGTCAGGTGTGGAAATACAGGTTAGGAATGGAAAAAAGATGCAAAAGCTAACCTTATTTGTGCCTCTTGGTTTCTACAGAAAGTGATTCAGGTATGATCCAGTGTCAGAAATACAGCTGGCCATTTTGCATATTGGCTTCTATTCCTTCACAGGAGAGAACACATACCAGCAGACTCTTGCTATGCCTAAAGAGGGATGTTTGTGCCTGAAAGCTTGCAAAAAACAATTTTTCAAGGAATTTAGTTGGTCTAACAAAAGATAGCACATTTGCCCGAAGAATCTTGTCTGCCAAAGTAGGTTTGCTGCATTCGAATTCTTTTCAGCTCATTCACACATAACAATTAGAACATGCCAGCTGCTATCCTTTTAAAACATTCCCTTTTCAGAAGAGCTTCAAGCATTGGTGTGTCTACACCCTGAATGACTTTGAGACACACAGGGCTAAATCCTATTTTAGCACGAAGATCTAAATGATATGTACATAGCCAGACAACAGCATTTTTTGCTATTTATTCAGTTTATGACTCAGTCTTGCCCAATCTACTTAGTGTGCTCCAGCCAGCAGTAACCCTGGAGAAGAAATAAAACCCAAGTATGCACAAAAGTTTTGGAATTCATTCAGGTTAAAAAAAAAATCAAAATTAGGCATGGATAGGGGAGGGAAGAACCCTCCAGCCTTTTAGTCAATAACTTCTTCAGGCCTTCTCTTAAAGCTGGCCCATCAGGCAGCCAAGAGAGGAAGACTTGAAGAGCCAAGACAAGAAGAGTATAAGGCAGGTTCCTGTCAGAGCTAAATGGTTAAAAAATGCCTTGTCACAGCTGCATTTCAGCACAATGCAAGTACCCAGTGCAGGGATTTCCCCTGCCGTGGGAAAGAGCCCTTGGTGCAAAATCAGCTCCCGCCAAAAGCTTGCAGCTGCTCTGTTGAGTACATGCTTTCAATTGGCCTGACATAAATTATGCACACATAGCAGCTAGCAATTGGCTCACTAGCTGTACAAAAGGCTTGGGAAGTTTCTGCCCAAGTTGGAGGAGAGCTTCTCATGCCTGTTGGGAGAAATCCTTACGTGCACCTCGGAGCCACATTGCAAGCCTGATCAACCCAACAACTCCCCGTCGACGAATTCCCAACGTACCCCATACCCTACAGCATCACTGTGCCACACAGTTGTCTTTCTGTTCTGCAACTCTTTGAAGTGCGCCTACACTGCATACCTCGATGCAAGTCCCTGTATCACAGCTTTGTAAGTAAAGTTTTCTTTTTGCAACCATCAAGCATGCTGTGCCTAATTCCACTCCATCTGGCCAATTTCTCAGCCCCCACAGTTCCCTCAGCAACCATTGCAACTGTCAGGACTGAGTTAACAGGGAACATATTTTAATGGCCAGGGTATTGAAAGACAGGTCTTAACTCTCAACTCAAGCAACATAGCATGGTTATGCATGGGTTCCAAGAAGTCAGTCCCAACATGCTTCTCTCCTTATTATTATTGGGAAAATTTTTAGTAATGGCCAAAAGGTTGTAAAAAACTACAGCTCATTCTAGTGGAATTAACTGGACTTTTCTGAAGGTCTTAGACACCAGATACTTTGTATTACAAGAGTGTCTACAGGCATTACACAGTGTTATAGTTCTATTGTGCTACTCATCATAGAAAGATAGGACCAACCCCAGACCAGTGCAACACAGAGCTGCCTAGAGAGTTAAGTGATGTACCTAGAATAGGACCTGTGTGCAGGACAGGTACAACAAAATGCTTGTTTGTCGATTTGCCATAAAGAGACTTCAGAAGCCTGAGCTGAGACATATGCCAACAAGAAATCCTATTCCATGGGGAAAGCTCTGCTATCCCCTTGACACTCTGGGTGACAGTAGGGCTATGCGAAGCTTTGGGTGGTGATTAGATTCAGAGGAGATTCAGCTCAATTTGGTGGCCGAATCTCTGAATCTGAATCAAATCAGGGGACCAATTAAAAGGTCTGAATGGATTCAAACCTCTCCAAATCTTTGGAGAAAATTGGATAGCTCTGATGATTCAGACAGTCCCTGGTGGCTGCAGCAGGGAGCTACAGCCAGACTCGGAGCTGGTAAGTAAGGGTGTGAGGGGGAGCTGGAGGAGTGGGGAGGGGATCATGGGGGATCCCTGCCAGGCCTTATCCCCTGCCTGCTCCCCCAGCCCCCACCACAGCTGCCCCGCCTAACCCAGCTCCCAGTGCTTTAAAAAAAACCCACTCACCAGGTGCTGCTGGGGAGGGGGGTGATTCCCGCTGGCCCCCACTGCCCCACATTGCATGGGGTCTGTGCACGAGCCCCGTGACCACCCCCTTGCTCCTCCAGCCCCCCCTCACAGCTGCCCCACCTGGTCCAGCTCTGGCCCTTTAAAAAAAATCCCTGGTGCTCACTGGGTGCTGCCATGCAGGGGTGGGGATTGATCCCCACTACCTCCCATTGCTCTACGCTGCATGGGGGTGCTCTGCCACAAGACAGCCAACCCACCCCCTCATGGGTGCCGTGCCTGGGCCAGTTCCAGCCCTTTAAGAAAAAGAAACAAGAAAAGCCCCAATACTTACTGCTCTTGCACCGGCCTCAGAGCTTCAAGGGACTCATGCAGAGCCCTCCACACAGTGCAGGGCAGTGGTGGGGGCAGTGGGGATCACCCAACTCCAGTAGGAAGGGTGAGTCCAGGGATTTTCTTGTTTGTTTGTGTTTTTTAAATGGCCAGAGCCATGACAGGTGGGGTAGCAATGGGGGGGCTGGGAGAGTGGGATGGCATTGGGGGGGGCTTGTATAGAGCCCCCCACACAGTGTGGGGCAGTGGGGGGCAGCAGGGATCCCACACCCCACCTGGCAGAACCTACTGAGTTAGGGCTTTTTTTTTTTTTAAAGTGATTTCGGATGGACGGGGCAGCCATTGCCAGGCTGGGAAAGTGGGTGGAGGATGGGCCTAGCTGATTTGGAGATTCAGCCGAATCAATTCAGGTCAGTGATTCAAATCACCAAATCAAATCACTGTTCCCCCGAATCAGCTGAATCTGAATCCAAAGTGAATACTAGCCGCCTCACACAGGCCTGGGTGACAGTGTCTACCAATAATATTAGGAAGTTCCTACCCAAAGAGCTACTACTTTGAATGCACAAAGGAGCTTGTTTAGTGGTGCTGACTGCCATTTCAAGCAATTTCCATCTCTTGTGAGTAAATCTGCATTAGATGTCAGCTAGTGGCTGAGACAACAAGTTAAACACATAATGACTCATTTAAAGTTTAAGAAGATGGCAATTAGAGCACTGGAAATTTTACGCTTATATAACATGCAATGGAATCACAACTCCTAAGTGTCTTTTTTTCCTTAAAAACCATCATAAGTGAATGTTTATTATTGCAAAAGTCTTGGGAATGGCTTCAGGGGCACTTCTCACTCTGCACCTGCAGCAAGATAGTCACATAGTACATGAAGAGAAAAAGCAGGTGCTTTGGGAAAGGAAACTGAGAAGAAAGCTGCAGCAAGAGTGAGTGCCTGGAGGGTTCTCGTTCCCTGCTTGTGTAGATTGCTGGTACCTTCATCCTACTTTTTGTGTTCTGACAAGAATACTGAGCTTTTTTTGCTTTTTTTTTTTTAAGAAGATTGAGCTGTACTTTCAAGCCTACAAAGATAAAGCTTTTTGCTTTGGGAGCCACGATTTATTCTGATGCTATGGAATATCTACTGCAGCCTCACAATTAATGAGCCTTTCCTGGACACAGAGCTCTTCACATAAGAATAACTTTGAGATGAATAATTTATATCAAATTTCTGTAGATCTAAAACTGCCTCTGACTAGGAGCAATTCCTGTAATCTGCATCCAAATAGACCCCTAGAGAAAGAGCTCATTTATAAGTGTGATTTTGCATGGGAGAGAGTCAGACTAATATTTTGTTTATTATATTAACCCATAAAATAATGGCATCGTAAAATCACAAGCACAAAATTCCAAGATCAGTTAATCAATTATAAGACATTCTAGAATTCAGACACAACAAGCAGCAGACACTGGGTGCATCAACACGTCATTGTATGGAGACATTGCTAGGGTACCATGCTTTAATACTTCCTTTTGGAAGTATAGCATAGGCGATTATTGCATTGTGCGCATGGCACACAATTAGATTTCACCACTATATCGCCATAGCAGCATGCTATACTTGGGGAATGGACTGCTCCAGTGACATCGCTGCTAATCACATATAGACCCACATTAGCACTACATCACTGCAGCGCACCGTACAGCAATGTAGTGTGTTGCTGCATTGCCATAGGGTGACATGTAGATGCACCCACTGTGTATAAAATGGCAAAACTAGAGCAAAGAGCAGATTTTTAAAGGAATTTAGTCACCTACCTACACTGGCACTCAGGCACCTAAGTTTAGTATTTATTTAACTACCAAGCATTACATGATTGACTAGAGGTAGAATAATAAAGAAATATGCACACACATGAAATTTTATATATTGACAAGATGTGGAATGAAGCCAAAGAGCCAAACCCTACCATGCTTGTTAGCTGCCTAAGTGTGATCCTGTTCCATCAGATTCCAGTCCTAGAAGAATTGTTAATATAAAAAGTGGGTTTGTCCTCCTCTCCCCACCGCGTTTTTGTGACTGATTATTTTTAAGGTTAATGGTACATTACAAAAACAGATGGATTTTAACACACTCAAAACAAGGTGGATAGGATCATGCTCAGTCTACTTTGGTACTTAATAGGTGAAGTAGAATCTGAAGTAGTCCAACCTGTCACTTACAAAGATAATAGTATTGCCTTTACAGAAATGTATTGTATATATTATGCAACATATGTGCATTCATGATAAATATATGAATTCTCATGCATAGGATGAAGTACATATTCCATTACCAGTCATGGGAGTAGCATGTTATTTATATTTGCATGCATCAAGAGAAATCTATATTCTCTTTCATGGTATTATTTTCATGCACACTACTTCCAGGAAGGCAAAGGGAGAAAGGTAGGGGGTCTCACCACCTCTGAAACATACACATTTATTTAGGGGCCTAACTTCAAGGATCTAGGTTCAAAAGTTGTGGTTTAGATCTCAGATAAACCCAAGAGACAACATGAAACCAATATTCATTTGTGTGGGAGAATGATCTTTTATACAGCTTTTAAAATGGGTCATTTAACCACATACTGCTTCCTTCAAGCAGATTTTATTACGGAGTCACAGTTTCCAGCATTTGAGGCACTCAGCTTATTTCAGTGTAAAGTAGAGGGAAGTTTTCAAATTAAAAAGGAAGCTATGTGTCATTAATAAGAAGCTCATTGGCTTTGAATGTATGCCTTCATCCCTTACCACTTTAATGGAATTTCCTAAGTGAACCTTGGCCATATTTTGATCAAGGAGAAAAACATATCCCTTCATCTCAGAAAACTTTGGACAGTTAACTAGGGAATGCTTTTCCAAATTCCAACATCTTAATAAGATTCACCTTTTAGCATTGCCCTCTCTATAGCTATCTCTATAGAATTCAAAATGAGGTTATTATGGAGTGGGTGGACAATTGTGCTAGACTTTTTTATTGAGACTTATTTTAGCACATGAAGCAGATTTTACAGGACAGCTTCAGAAATAAGAAAATGTCTTTCAAGTATTTGTCCCCCAGGAAAGGCTTGTTTCCTATTGCACATCTAATGTTTTGTCCATGATAACCCTATAGGTGCTAAACAAAAGTACTTCTGTAATGTCTTTAAGAAAACTAGTGCCCCACATAATAGGTCTGTAATCCTTTTTTTCTTAATACACATCCGAAGGTCCCCCTTTTTAATTGCAACTTAACTTGTAGACAATCAATCTCCTATTCTAAATAATTGCTATACATTCTTACTATTTTCATGCAATGATATACCATTATGCTCCATAAAATATAGATTACATGCAATTATGGTCCAAATTTAAAAGGCTGGAACAAAGAACTGAATAATCTAGAAGACGGGTGGCCAACATGGGTGCCACAAATGGCATGGACAATGCCTGAGTGTGGGACATGAAAGATCAGGGAGGGAACAGGGAACACTGCAGCAGACAGAGCATGGAGCAGAAAGCAAAATAGCAGATCAGGCCAGCAGCACAAAGAAATGAGCAGAAAGCAGAGCAACAGATCCATCAGAGAAGGGGATAGGGCAGAACTCAAGGAGGTTGTGGAGCTAATGTGTAGTACATCTGCAAAAAAGGTTGGCCCTCACTGATCTAAAACAGGGTGTTCAGCTTTCAGTGAGTGGACCAGATGCAATGCTCGGAGCCATCACATCTGTCCTGTGGGGATTCCCATAAGTTGGAAAATTCAGTGGTAGAGCTAATACAGCCACCTTCGTTTCCTGCCAAATTCCCAAACCCTAAGCTCCATGGAGCCACTTGGAGTCAGTCTATGCTCCCTTCTCCCTGTGTCTAAATCAGAGCTGGGCCATATCTCCTTCCCCACCATGGGGCTGTGTTAGGACTAAGCTGCCTCCTCCTTTTGCATGGCTGGATGGTGCCTGCTGTGCCCACCCTGGATGCTAGATCAGGACCACCAGCCAGATCTGGCCTGCAGATGAAATGCACACTGCCCATCCAGCCCACTGGGGAAAAAGGTTGAGTACTCCTGAGCTGGAACATCTCAAATTCGAAGCATTATTTTCTCAATAAATCTTACTTGTTCATATATATATTTATATATAAAGACTTCTTGAAGGTTAAAAATTAATTTGTTACTACTATTGCTACTAAATTGACAACAATAAAAGGAGCATCCTTATAAATGGGTACTGTTCAGTTCTAATATGTTATTTTATATTTGTAAAATATTTGCTTATACAAAATTACCCCCTGGTGGCTGTGCATTCCCTGCCTGGCTCAGGTTCTACTGTAGGCCTCCCTTGTTCACTTGCCCATCATGCCTTGTTCTCACAAGCATTAGTTTAAAAGGAGGCTTCCTGTGGGCTGTTAGGGAGATCCTGAGTCCATACAAACCACTACTGGGCCCCTCCTCTGGGATCCCTTCACCTAGGCTTGGCCCTTATGCCTAATAAGCCCTTCTTGGCTCACACATGCAGAGTACTTGTAGCCTTAAGAGCACACTGTAGGGGCTCTGTTCCTCCCCTATACCATACCACAAGCCTCACAGGTGTTATCGCTATGTTGTTCAGTTCACACACTTGGCCTTCTTGGGCCCTTGGACCCCCATGGTCCCACCTTCAGCCCTGACCCTGTCCCTGGGTCTGTAGACCCTGTGGTCCAACTGTCAGTCAAGCTCTGGCTCCTGAACCTCCAGGTCCCACACTCAGCTACTATCCCTGTCTTTGGACCTTCTTGGGTATCACTCTCTCTCAGCCCCGCTTTGTGTTCCAGGATCCTCTGATCACACGCAGCCCTTTCTGGGCCTGGAGCTCATGAACCCCTGGGTGCCTGCTCTCTAAGCCACAAGTGGGCAAAACAGCAGTTCCAGTGGGCAGCCAGACTCCAATTCCCAGCAACCCCTCTCTGCATTGTTGCAGCTGGTTTCAATAGAGACCCTGGGAGGGGCAGGGCCATGACAGGGAAGGACCATGACAGCACAGGGTCGGGAGACTGGCTCAAGCAGCTGTAACGGTGCATGGCTGGGCATGGAGTTGCTCCAGGGCTAGGGCCAGGATTTTGTGGTGGTGACAGCATGGTCCAGAGTCTGTGTAGAGCTGCAATCCACTGCCTGCATGTCCTCCTGGGGCACAGCCACAATCTGCAGCCTGCATGCCCCTCCCTGAGGGCATGCAGGCAGCAGATTGAGGCTCTGCCCAAGCTCTGGACCATGCTGTCACCACTGCAAAATCCCATCCCTAGCCCTGGAATAGCTCCCCACCCAGTCATGCACCCTGCCACCAGTGCTTGAGCTCATCTCTATGGAAGCCCAAGTCCTGCACTATCACAGCCCTGTCCCTCCTGGGGTCTCTATGGAAACCAGCCAAAAGCAATAAGGGTAGGGGCTGCTGAGAAACAGAGTCTACTGTGGGCCAAATGTGGCTTATGGGCTGGACTTTGCTTGTCCCTGCTCTAAATTCTTGCAATCCCTGCTGGGTCCCACACTCAGCCTCAGAGCTTCTTATCTCCCTGGTGGACAGCTGACCCTCTAAGCAAGCCTTGCCTGCCCTTGCAGGGCTCTAAGCTAAACTGCTAATGCAACTTAATAATAAGCACCTGCCTTCTGGCAGGCACTCAAGCCTTCTGTAGGTTTAACATAAAGCAGACACACCTCTCTCTATAACTAAGCCTTTCTCTGCCCCAGGTACCTTCCCTTGTTCCCTGCATTGCAGAGTGGCTTTCTTCCAGTATTCAGAAGCCCTGTTACTAGAAGCTTCTCACTTCATGACTCCCATGGCTAGACTGCCTGGCTCAGGGCTTCTATAGCTCCAGCACAGCCAGTTGCTGGCCAGGTGAGTTCTTAATTATTACCCTTTACCACCTACAAGCAACCTCTCAGGCTGGTTGCCCCCTTAAAGGAGCAGGTACATCCCAGTGCCTTGCTACACCTAGTTACAGGATACTTACTTTTTCCAAGTGAGTAATGAAAGTGGAGGAACACCATACATGGAGAGCAATGACATCAAGACCCTCATTCCAGTACAGTTCTAATGACTACTTGGGCTCTTGCAGGTTAAAAATCAGCACTGGCTCCAGAAAAAAATGGAGGAAGTGCTTTTGACCTTTGTGCCTGTGCAGGAGTTGGGGGGGTGGCAGGGGGCGGGTTACTGATTCAGTTCTAGTTATTGCTCTGGGAAACACTTACAAATAACTGAAAGCTGCAGAGATTTACAAAAACAAAACTTTTAGAAACACCTAGAGATTTGTGTTAACAGTTATGGACTCTGGGCAGGGAGCCCAGGGCCTGGGAAGAAACCCATAATACAGGCACAGGACTGTCTGCTAAGAAAGGCTGGGGTCCTAATCTGTGGATCCTTGACCAAGCCTCCACAGCTAGAATAAAAGGGAGCAGGGTGTGGTTTATCTCCACAATAGACATGGCCACAGGGTATTGGCAAATAAGCCTGGAAGCAAACTCCTAGGAGAAGATCACATTCACCACCCCCTAGGGACTTTATTAGTTTGTCCAAATGCCATTGGACTTGCACAGAGTAGCAGCAACATTCCAGTGCTTTACAGCTAAAGTGTTGGCATCCCATCAGGGATACACTGCTGCCTATTATACTGACAATGTAGTGGTATACTCAGGGACCCGGGAAGAACACCTATAACATCTGACAGCAGTATTAGAAGAACTATGAGCCACAAACCTGATCACCAGCCAAAAGAAATGCACATTGAGACAGGAAGACAACCAGTATTTAGGCTTACAAACAGGGGGAAAAAATACAACCGTTGATAGTTAAGGTGTGAGTCATACAGGATTATAACCCACCATGAACAAAAACAAAATGCGGTCCTTCCTGGGGCTATCTAACCACTAGTGCTGCCTAGTACCCCAGTTTTCAGACATAATACCTCCACTGTCCATCATAACCAAAGGCATGACCCTGAATCAGATCATCTGGACAGTGGAAGCCAAGACAGTCTTCCAGCAGGTCAAGAAGGCAGTACATATGCAGACTGTGGTACACACGCTGGACTTTTCAAAACCTTCCTGGTGCAGACAGACATTTCAGATGTGGCCCTAGGTTTTGTGTTTTCTCAGTTGGGGGACGATGGGGAACACCCATGGCATATATTAGCAGAACACTGCAACCCTGGAAGCAGGGGAATACCACCATGGAAAAGGAATGTTTGGCCCTGAAATGGGCCATTAATAGCTTCAGCTATTATTTGATGGGACATAAGTTTACAGTAATAACAGGCCACACACCACTTCAGTGGCTAAAAAAGGCCAAATTAGATAACTTCCAGTTGTTACGATGGAGTTAAGTGTTGCAAGGTTTTGATTTTTCTGTAAAGTATCACTTGGAATAACAGCACTGCAATGCAGACTTCTTGGAAAAGATCAAGGAAGAAAAACCACCAGCCCTGTGGACACCTGAGCCAAGAATTGGGGGGGAGGAGGGGGAATGTGTGTAACAGGGACAAGCCCTGTTACTGAGGGAAGAAGCACATCTGAGCCATGTCTCCCCCCACTCCCAAAACAGATGCAACTGTGTCACGGCCACATGGACCAGCCAAAATCCCATGTGGTGGGTGCAGCTGTGATGAGCAGCCCTTGTAGGGAAGTTCCCCCAGCTGTGGGCAATTGGAAGCCCTGCTGCCCATGCAAGGCAGCAGGGCCCACCCCTGCCAGAGCAGGGAGTTGAGAGTTGCAGTGGTGGGGCTCTACAGGGGAGAGAAGCATGGGTGAGAAGCAGGTGGCCACTGCCAGGGATGTACAGCTGGCATGATCATTGGGCGGCAGACTTTCCTCACCTGGCAGAAGCCATGCTGCCAACCCACACCGAGATCGGGGATTCTGGGGACACAGGGACAGGGAACAAACAGTGGAGACCATGAATGGCGAGCACAAAGATAAGTGCAAACTTTTTCATTTATTATTATTAGTGATTTGTGTTAACAGTTATGGACTCTGGTCAGGGAGCCCAGGACTTAGGGCAAAGCCCATAATCCAGAGGCAAACCTCAGGCCAGCTGCCTGGGCAGGCCAGGATCCTTGATCAACCGTCTGCAGCTAGAGTCAAAAGGGGGCAGGGCATAGCAGTACACCTGACTCAACATGCTCAGCAATGCCTCTCCAGGGTTGCAGCTACCTGGGCAGCTCACATCTTCCCCTTATAAAGAGCCCTAGAACCTAGATAACATGACATATTCTTTGCATAGCCTTGCAAAAATGGGGAGATCTGAGAACCCCGACAAGGTAGTCTGGTGGTACTCCTTGACTAGATGCATAGATATGGAAACCTGTTAACCCCAGTTATACTGGGGCTGTTAGCCTGGATGGAAATATGGACACCAACTACATGGTGGTTTCTTTAGCCTGACAAATGCATACAACTTTAAAACCTAATTCCAGGGTAGCTCCTAAAATGAGTCAGTATTTTATAGTACATCCACATTACATCTGGCCCAGATGCAATGTACCCAAGAGTGCTAAAAGAATTACCTGACATTATAGCACAGCCTATGGTGAGAATATTCAAGAACTCATGGCGAGGTGCCTGATGATTGGAAGAAGACCAATGTGGTGCTTATCTTCAAGAAAGGGAGAAGGAAATATCCAGGGGACTACAGGACAATTAGCTTGACTTTAATCCCTGGAAAGGGATAGGAAGTGAGCACCACTTCCCTTGAATGTTTGTTCCAGATCCTAGCATCCCTGACTGTGAAGTAGTGCCTCCTGATATCTAGCCTGAATCTACTCTCCATCAATTTATGGCTGTTATTCCTTGTTACTCCCAGTAATGCTCAGGGGAACAGGGACTCTCCCATCACCTGCTGGTCTCCCTTGGTCAGTTTATAGATAGCCACTAGATCTCCTCTCAGCCTTCTCTTGTGGAGGCTGAACAGGTTCAGGTCTCATAGCCTCTCCTCGTAGGGCCTGCCCTGCTGCCCCCTGATCATGCGAGTGGCCCTTCTCTGGACCCTCTCCATGTTGTCCACATCCCTTCTGAAGTGTAGCACCCAGAACTGGATGCAGTACTCCAACAGCGGCTTGACCAATGTCATATAGAGGGGAAAGATCACCTCCTTGGACCTGCTCATGATGCATCTGTGGATGCATGACAAGGTGTGGTTAGCCTTCCTGACTGCATCCCCACATTGGGAGCCCATGTTCATCTTGGAATCTATAATGACTCCAAGATCTTTTTCTGCCTCTATACTGATAAGAAAGGAGTTCCCAGCCTGTAGGTATGCTGCTGGTTCTTTCTCCCTTGGTGCAATACCCTGCGCTTGTCAATATTGAATCCCATCTTATTCTCATCTGTCCACCCCTATAACCTGTCGAGATCCAATTGAAGCCTGTCCCTCCCTTCTAGCATGCCCACTTCTCCCCACATCTTACTGTCATTTGTGAATTTGAACAAGGTGCTTTTCACCCCCTCATCCAAGTCACTGATGAAGATATTGAACAGTGCGGGCCCAAGGACTGAGTCTTGGGGGACCCCAGTGCTCACATCACTCCAGGTCAAAAATGACCAATCTACCACCACTCTCTGGGTGGTGACCCAATTGGTGACCCATCTGATTGTGTAGGCATTGACACCACAATCTCCTAATTTTTTAACAAGAATGGGGTGAGAGACAGTGAGACTAGGGTGAGACCACATAATTGACCACAAGATGAACATGAGCAATGCTGCATGAACCAATGCAATGCTGCAGCTGGCAAAGCAAACAAAACTCTGGCTGCATCTTTTCATGCATCTCAAACAAGACCCAGAAAGTCATCCTTCCACTTTCCTCATCCCTGGTGAGACCACAGCTGGAATACTCTGTCCCGTTCTGGGTCCACAATTCAGAAAGGATATGGAGAAGCTCTAGAGAGTCCAGAGGAGAGCCATATGAATGATTAGAGGACAAGAGAGCAGGCCTTATTAGGAGAGGCTGAGAGACATGGGATGCTTCAGCCTGGAAAAGCATAAGCTCAGGGGTGACTTGGTAGTGGCCTATAAGTATATAAGGGGTGTGCATCAGGAACTGGGAGAACATCTGTTCCTAGGGCACCCCATGGGAAAATTAGGTCCAATGGTAACAAACTCTTGGAAGACTGTTTTAGGCTGGACATAAAGAAAAAATTCTTTACTGTCCAAGTCCCCAGGACCTGGAATAGACTCCCCCCATAGGTGGTGCAGGCACCTATTCCGGAGTCCTTTAAGAAACACTTGGATGCCTGTCTTGCTGAGATCATTGGACCCCTGCTAACTGACTGCCCTTTGGGAAGGGGGCTGGACTCAATGATATTGCGAGGTCCCTTCTAGCCCTAATGTCTATGAAATCTATTAAATCTATTATTAAAGGAGGAAAGATGAACAACCCTGAATTACAAGACGATGTCTTTATAGGGACCATCAAATGGGAAAGGACCTTTTTCAACTCCTGTTTCAACAAACCCATAGATTTGTAATCAGAACAATACAGGAGTTATCACATTGGGGGATACTTATATATTTTAAGTTCAGGACAGTCAGCCTGAAATATATAAAGTAGAGGCAATGCTATCAATCAAGCCACCTCAGCAAAAGCCAGACAAATGGCAACTATGCCCCCTCCTTCCACTCCCCAAGTCAGGACAATCCAATGTTTTCCTGACAAAATGTACCTTTTTTGCCTATTATCTCCCAGCAATCACCTCTAGATATTCTTCACTCATCCTTGTGAAGAAACCTCCTCATGGTGTTCCAAAATCCTTCATTAACAGTTGTGTTTTCCATTCTGGCCCTTCCACCTACGAAATACAGCTACTTTACTAATCCTCTGATTTTGATAGATATAACCTCATATACTGTACAGCTACTGCTCATTTGATTTTGTCCTGGTTAATGTTGTTTCATTATTATGTCGCTGATCTATTAGAGAACATACTTATTTAAAGTCATGCAATCTTCAATTATAGTGTTGTTTGGCTGCTGGAAAAATGGAGTAAACCACAGATTTCACCTTTTACTGGAGGCAAATGTAGACTTCTCATTTTACAAGTGTGACAGGCTAGCTGGCAGTGACTTAGCCCAGGGGTTTTGAAAGGGCAAAAGATGATTGCAGGACTTGGGATTCCGTTTCCTCACCAATCAGGCCCCAGACATTCACCCTCCATGTGCCCTGATTGGCCCCTTGGGTCACCTGTAGGGAGATAAAAGGGACAGCGTGGCTGACTCAGGGAAGAGACCAGTGAGGGACCATGAGGAAGGAGCTTCAAAGAACTGGCAAGAGCTTGGCCAGAGGGACGGGAGTATTTGCCCCAAAAGAGTCTAAGGAGTGGGACCTGCAAGCAGCAGTTGGACCCTCAACAGCATGGTGTGTGGCCAGCAGGAGAGGCTGCCACTGGGCTCCAGGATCACCTATGAGAGGCTGTGGCCAGCAGGAGAGTCTCCACAGCTTCAGCAAGGAACTGAGCAGTGGCCTGAGAGGTTCCTAGAGGGGCTCCAGGAAGGTCAAGACCCCTAGCAGGCTGAAGCAGTGTTGACATTAGTGGCTTTGTGGTAGTTTCTGCCTACCATGTGAGAGATCCAATTTCAATTCCCAAGTGGGATAATGGGAGGTGAGTAAGCTTACAGGGAGAAAATCTTCTTGCAGTAGAAAGGGGCCATTGTGTTTTTCCTCTTTCTCTCCCTCCAGGTGCCTAGGCTCTATATTCCTTGTCATTTGACATTTTGTATTTTGTGCCTTTTATATTTCACCAACCAGTATTGTTTGTTCTGCTGTTTGTATTTTACATTTTGGTTAACCCTGTCTTTTGTCAACTGGATGAATATGTTTATGATTGTAAGTGTCTAACCTTTGTTGAATCCTTCCCCCTCAGGGCATGGTAGTGTCCCCTATACCCCCTGGTTTATACAGGTTATGTTCACAGTATTGTGCTCTTATTAAAAGGTATATGGTTAAGTCCCCATTGGTGGTCTGGCTCTGCTCTAGAGGGGGAGGAGAGTCCCTGTATTTCCCACAGTGCTTGTGCACCTGCTTTGATCCCTTCAGTTGGAAAAGGGGTATCTCTTGGAGTACCACCTGGGTTACACAAAAGAAACCCATGGATTTTTCCATTTTGCAGTGAAATGCCTGCAAGCTGGTAGAGTTCCAGGTCTGAGAAGCTGCTCACCACTGTTCCCTCCTGCCCTGCTTCTCTCCCCCCATGACCCAGCATGGCAGAGAGCAAAGGAGCCACGTGGGGATCTCCTCACCACTGCTCAACCCATGGTGCCCTGGCCTCCGGTGTGCAGGGCTGCAGTAAGGGCAGCAGCGCAGGGCTGCACCCATCAAAGCAGTGACAGGCACAGGGGGCAAATTAAGAGGTTGTGACTTGGATGATTGCACAGTCCAGTGAGTGAGAAATTGGCTAAAGAGTCATACCCAGAGAGTGGTGGTGGATGGGTCAGTATTGACCTCTAAGGGCGTGGGCAGTGGGGTCCCACAGGACTCAGTCCTTGGATTGATACTCTTCAATATCTTCATCAGTGATTTGGACAAGGGAGTGAAGTGTACTTCTTCCAAGTTTGCGGATGATACAAAACTGTGGGGAGAAGTGGACACACTGGAGGGCAGGGAACAATTACAGGCAGACCTGGACAGGTTGGACAAATGTGCAATAAGCAATAGAATGCAATTTAACAAGGAGAAATGCTAAGTGTTGCACCTAGGGAGGAAAAATGTCCAGTACACCTACTGCCTAGGAAATGACCTGCTCGGTAGCATGGAAGCGGAAAGGGATCTTGAAGTCCTAGTGGACACCAAGATGAACATGAGTCATCAGTGTGACAAAGTGACGAAGTGCAAAGCACTTTATCATGCATCAGCAGATACACAACAAACAGCACCAAGGAAGTGATATTTCCTCTCTATCGGGCACTGGTCAGACCGCAGTTGGAATACTGCTTGCAGTTTTGGGTGCCACACTTCAAAAGGGATGTGGATAACCTGGAGAAGGTCCAGAGAAGGGCCACTCGTATGGTTAAGGGCTTGCAAGCCAGGCCCTACAAGAAGAGACTAGGGCACCTGGACCTCTTCAGCCTCCGCAAGAGAAGGTTGAGAGGTGACCTTGTGGCTTCCTATAAATTCATCATGGGGGCACAGAAGGGAATTGATGAGGCTCTACTCACCAGGGTGCCCCTGGGGGTCACAAGAAATAATGACCATAAGCTAGCAGAGAGCAGATTTAGACTGGACATTAGGAAGAACTTCTTCACAGTTAGAGTGGCCAAAATCTGGAATGGGCTCCCAAGGAAGGTGGTGCTCTCCCCTACCCTGGGGGTCTTCAAGAGGAGGTTAGATAGGCATCTGGCTCCGGTCATCTGAACCCAGCACTCTTTTCTGCTTACGTAGTGGGTCGGACTTGATGATCTATTGAAGTCCCTTCTGGCCCTAACATCTATGAATCTAACCCCCACCCCCACCTCCCCATTTACATTAAATTCTTATGGGGAAATTGGATTTGCTTAATATAGTTTCACTTAAAGTCACATTTTTCAAGAATGGAACTATGATGTTAAGCAAGGAGTAGAGATGCTAGAGCAGATCATCAACGTACTGTACAAGCACAGAATTTTCTTTAAATATTACATCATCTAACTCCTTCAGAATTTGAGAAAAAAAAGAGAAGGGGATTCAGTATAGCCTTGGGGCAATCAAGTCCAGGTATACTGAAGTTCCTGATAGCCAGTTTCTCTTTGCATTCACCTATCAGGGTGTATAGGGATAGAGAAAAAATGCAGAACACAAGTCAACAACAGTAAAACGACAGGCATTAGGAAAAATACAGGATAAGATAGTGGCTAGATTTAATCTAATTTTTACAGGCTGGGCAGTATGGATTTGCCTTTACTTCATTAGCATGTTGGGACCAGAGAAACAGAAGGACAGCCTTTCTTATTTCCTCTTGTAACACAAAAAGATTAGGGGACTCAGGCTCAGGAGGTGAGCTAGCTAGGGTAGCAAATACAGCCATTTCATTAACACAGGGAACATCTAAATAAACACCATTAGGAGAACAATAAATAGTACTGCCTAACAAATTAACAGGAGAACAAGGACTGAGGAGAAAGGCATGTTGATCAGAAACAGGGCCAAGAGAAATATGTAAGGGTTGGGAAACAGGATCAAGAACTATCCGATGTGAAATTCCTACAGCGTTTACAACAGCAGAGGAGAGGGGAGTTGTAGAAAATTCTTCAGCTCTGAGAGTAGAGCAGCGATTAGCAATGGTGACTAGTTTTATAAGTGTCTTTGTTTGCCAACCTACAGCAATTGTACGTAGCTGTTCCTGGACTTTAGAAAGAAGTCGTTGGGCAAAAGCAGTGGTAACTGCTTCTAGGGCAGTTTCAGCTGCATCTTCAATGCCAGAACGTCTTTCAAATATGAATTTCAAGAGATCCATGTAGTCTGCTGAGGATTCTCCTCTATTTTGCTTACAGTTATTTATTTTGGCCCAGTCAGTTTTCCTGGGCAGATTTTAAGCGTGGCCTCAAGAAGGCATTCTCAGGCACCTATTAAGCAACCTCCCATTCCGGGGTCTTCAGGAGGCCAATTAGCCTGTGCAATGAGGTGGTTACAGACCTTGGAGGGCAGAACATTTTTTATTAATTGGTTTAAATATGCCCATGTTGGCTCATAACAATTGATTACAGTTTCCAATATGTCTCTAAACTTCTGAGCTTCTTCCCGGTTATTGGGGAATTACTTAACAAGGTTTAGGAGATCTCCTGGGACTGGTATGGGGGTGGCACACTTATAATTGATTTTTTTTGTCTTCTACAGATTCATTTTCAGTCAATTATGGATAAAGTGGTGTTGGTGCTGATGGTGCTGTTGATGGGGGATCCCCTATTGGTGCTTTTTCCTGTTTCAATTCCTTTATCTGAGATTTTTGTTTTTCTTGGGAGTCCTTAAGGCTCTGAACTTGAGATTCTTGACATCTTTTGGAAGCTTCTGCATACCAATCAAAAAATGTGTCCCACTGAGTCTGTGGCATTTTATTGCCTCTCGACTCAAGGGCTTGGCAAAGATGAATGATTTTACTTAAAACAAATGTTCCCTCCAGGGGAAACTGCAAGCTAGAATCATCTCTGGTATACCAATTCCATTTGTCTAGAAACTTACAACTTATGGCCATAGTGTGCGTACATGTACAATGCTGGAGTCCCTTTTGGCAGAGCCGGTATGTCTTTAGACTCTCCGCTCCCCATGTCTTTAAGCTCCATTCACACAGGAAGTGTTTATTGAGGGTATCTGGTCAGGTTGTGACATTTGCTAGTGGCACAGGAATGCTGTGGCTAATGTCCAAAGACAAGATTTCACAGCACCAGCACACAATGCAGTTACTCACAGTTAGACATGGCTCATTCATGAGAGTGGGGGGTAGGGAAAATTCATCACACAACCCTGATCTCCTTCAGTCTAAGAGTTTCCACCTTGCACCCTTACTTTTGAAGAGCACACAGAACAAGTCGGTCATCCTCAGGGCAGCTGCACAAGGTTTCCACTCCTAGCTTCAGAAAGACCTCATAGTTCTTTACAGAACTTAACTCAATTCACACAAGGAAACACATTCACTGACAACAGCAACACAGTTTCTTTACTTTTTTCTTTAACCTTAATTCACAGTTCCTACTTACATAGTGGGTCTGACAATTCTGGCAGCAAAAGGATCAGATGGGGTAAGCCTCAAGCAGTGAACAGGAAGACACACAGGCAGTCTCTCACTGAAAAGCCCCAGTAGAGATTTCAAAAGGTCTCTTACCTTAGTTTGGCACAGGGTGTCAGTGAGGAGACAGTCTGTACCTCAACCGATCACTCCGGACGTCTGAGTCACGGCACCAAATTGTGGAAGAAATCAAGCTTTGCATTGTGGTTGTATCAGAATTGACAGGGCCATCTTGGTTTATTTAAAGCTATACAACTGATCACAAGGAGGGTTCTCAAAGGAGCGCTAAACTCTATAAGTTTACAAGTACATTTATACTTTAGACAGCGAGAAAAGATGTATGGTTCAGAGAGAGCAACCTTGAAGAAACGGGAAGAAGTTAATCATTCGTTTGTCACATGTAGGCAGTTTGCTTATTGAGCAAAAACACTGTGTTTTGGGAACAGTTATCAGCTGCTGGCTTGAGGGAAAGGAGGAGGTTAACATCTGCACACAGTTTAATATATCAAGACAAAACAAGGCATGAAGGTTTTTTCTTATCTTAGAACATTTTGAAATGCATACCAGCAGCATCTTTTTCTCTTATTTTTCTCTCTGTGTCTTCTTAGTCAAGTAAGAGGCCTGGTTAAACTTATTTCCACACTCCAAAGAAGGGATACATTCTTCCACTTTTAACACCCCTCACCCTTCAACCTTGGGAGAAGAAGTCTGCATTTGCACATGCAGTCCCCTGGGCATTGGCATATTGAAAAAGTGTGGCAACGGAGCCCAATCAGTTGCAACAGCAGCTGGGCTGAAGCTCTCTGATGGCGACCCAGAAGCACACTAGGCACGTCCGGGGATGCCGGTCCCAGGATGAGCCTGGCTAAGAGGAACCCACGAGGCCCGTTGTGAGGGGCAGAACGCAGCTACAGAATTTAAAACCCACCCAGACGTGGTGGAGAGGGGGACCAGAAGTGCATGTAGTGGCTCTCCAGCAGCGGCATGCTGAGAGGCTGGTCCTAGCAGCAAAATGGTGGGAACCACAGCAGCAAGCAGCTGTCACTGGAGCCAGCTTGGAGGAGCCAGATCAATTGCTGGACAGCCAAGACTGGGCCTCAGTAATGATGACTACTGGAGATAGGCCAGGTTGATCTACAGTATAGCCTCAGACTGAACACTGAGGAAAGAAAGCTGAATTCCCCTAGCCTCAGTATGCAAACAGTGGTGTGAGAAGGACTTTCAAGCTCCCAAGTGGGAGTGGGGAAACATACTGGCACGGAGGATTGCATATACCTTCATGACAGCACTGGGAAGAGACTACTGCAAATTCTGATTGAACATTGTTTTCTTGTGTTGTCATCTGGGAGGTGCTAGGTGGAATTTAGGGAAGGTAGAGCCCCAAACTATGGGCCCTGCGGCATCTGTGTGGAAGCTATATGAGAATAAAGAAGATCAGTCTCTCTATTTTTCATGCAACATCAGAGTCATGGCAGGAAAGAACTGACAGGGCCCACACAGACGTTCTAGCTGGTAAGCTGACTACGCATCAGAGGACGAATATCCACTCTCCAGGCCAAGGGTCCTGCTGGTCAAAGGACACACATGGGAGATTACATAAAGCAAAAGGCTGCAGGGACAGGTACCATCTTATTAACCAAGGGTTGTCCTCCCACATAGTATTAAGCCACATTAAAGGAACATGGTCAGTGACCAAAAGAAAATAAGCTCTTAGTAGGTGATAACAGAGAGTCTCCACTGAGCACTTAATTGACAGACACTCCTCTATCACAGCATATATTTGTTCCCTGGGGGAGGACCTTCATGATGAGGTACAGGCTGGGGTGTTCTCCATCTTCAAACTCCTAGTAGGCAGCAGCCCCCAAGCCTTGCTCAGAGGCATTTTTCTAGAATATGAATTGCCTTGCTAAGTCTGGGCTGTACAGGACCAGCACGCTGCATAGTGGCTATTTTACTGCCCCAAATGCTGACTCACACCTAGGTGACCACTGCATCCTTTGACATGCTCCCTTCTACAGAAGGTCAGTTAGTGGAGCCACAATGGCAAAAAATTGTGGGATGAATTGCCAATAGTAGCTCACTAACCCTAAAAATGACATCACCTTCCATTTGGTTGCTGACACTGGAGATTCCACCTAGGCCTTACTTTGTTTATTACGGGCAACTCTTTAAGACAATCGAAACAATTTGGGGCGAGACTGGGGCTCAACAGCAACCACCACTGGGTAAGATAAATGGTTGGACACTGCAGCTGTCATGTCAACTTCCTGTCCCTTGATAGTCAAGCTCAGCTTTGTTATGGGTTCTGGTCAGGTATCTGCATGAATACATGTCACAAACACATTCAATTACCAGGATGTCTGCCAGATTCAGAAATCACTTAGTGGACAAAAGTCGGGCTAGAGCCTAAGTCTATAAGCCCTGCAGTATGGACATACCCCTATCTTAACTGGGTTGGACCACATAACCCTTTGGTCTGGGCTCCCCTGCCACACCTCTGAGACATAGGTGTGGGCATACTTCACAGTCCATCTGAGGGCAGTATTAGTATTAATGGCCCTTCTTCCTGCACTGGAAATAAGTCATCAGAGCACCCCTTCCTCCTCCTGGGCCATGAGGATGCCCCAGGTGACTATCTTCCACAGAGGGATCACTCTAGGGCCCTTCCCCTGGCTGGTGTCTCAGAGGAGAAGGAGGTAGCACCCCTACAAGAGGTCTCTTTAGAGATCTTGCCTGTTTTCTCTAAAGTCCAGGCTTCCTCAGCCCTGGGACCTGCTGGCCTTCCAGGGGAGCCATACAGTCCAATGCCATCCCCATGAAGTCCTCTACTTTCCAGGTTGCTTCTTCCAAGCTGGTCAGCCAGTGTCAATACATCTACCTCTGGCCTCCTACTGGGGGGATGGCACAGAACTGCTCTAGGGTCACTAGTTCCACTGTTTCTGCAGCTGACTGTGAGAGTCAGGGTTTGGCCAGCAGATGCACAAGTCCTTTAATTTCTAAGCCATGACTTGAGGCTGTGCATTCAGGTCTGAAGTCTCCTGTCAAAACTTGCAGTGATAGGCCTCCTCTGCAAGGCTCAACATGTCTAGAATGGCAGCTTTAAGGATCTTATAATCCTGAGCTGAATCTGTTCCTAGGGCCCGGTAAGTGGCTTGCGCCTCCTCAGTTAACAGAGGGGTCACTCTCAGAGTCCATGAATCCTGTGGCCACTGACAGGCTAACAAGGGCAAGCTTTCACCTGTCTGCCTCTTGTCTATGGGCCAAATGCCCACCTCATTCACCTGCCATGCCTTTATGTAATAGTATTGAGGTGTTAATTAGGTGGGAGGCTGCCCATTGATCCGCCAATGCTTAGGGGAATACCTACAGTTCCGTTTCACCCCTACACTACGACCCAACCCTCGTAAATGGCATCCCCGGCAGCTACAGTCAGCTGTATCCTTCACCCCATTACTTGTGGTTCCCTCTCTGGGACCTTTGGCTCCCCCTTAGGCCCTGGCCCCTTCTCAGGCCAATTGGGATCTTGAGCCACTTGCTCTCTGGGCATCCTTCACAGTGGGCCCCTGGCCTTTCAACCCCCCTTTGGTTCCTGGCTCCAGCATGGGCCAGTCGAGGTACCTCAGGGCAGGTCTAAGCTGCATGCCTGTCCACAGAGTTCCAGTGTCCCTCATTCCCAGCTCAGGTGCTCCGCAATATGTGCCTAGTCCCACGGGATCACTCACCCCAGCGGGCTCAGCTGCTTCAAGATTACCCAGCCTTCCCTGCATTAAATAACCCACCCAAAGGTGGGGGCCAAGGTTAAAGCACCCCAACCCCACCTTACTCCTGGCATTTACATGGCGACTGCCACACCACAGCAACCCCAACAGGCCTTCCTACTGGCCAAGTGCAGTTCTAGATCATGTCCAGGACCAATGAGGCCTTCAAGCCATCCCCATAGCCTCACCCTTACCTTCAAGGTGTTCCTGGCAGAGCTCAGCAAAGAGGTGTTTCTCCTCTGCTGGATGATCATGAACTGCTCTCAGCTCAGGGAGCTGGGACTTAAAATGTCTGACCTAATCAGCACCTGCAGCTGCCCCTCCATGGCCCAGTCCTTAAAGTGACAGTGCCCTGCCACATAGGCCTCCGCCACCCACTCAGAAGTTGTGAGGAAGGGTCTCTGGGTTATCTGCAGATCCCATCTTGGTGAGTACTCTAGCCTCTATCATCTGAGAACCAAAAGACTCACCGACTTAGGTTGGTGTATATTTTGACTCCATATGCTGCTTCAGCAACTCCTGCTGTTGCTGCTCCCTCTGGAACCATGGCTGCTAGACTGGGAGCTCCTGAAAAGCTGCTGTTGTTGCTGCTGCTGCTGCCCCTCCATAGGGTTTTGGCAGGGTTCCTGTCTCCATTGCTGCAGCTAAACTTAAAATGGCCACATTCGCCACCACATGTAGCAGGTTGCTACTCCTTTAGCCAGACCCAGGAAGCAGCCTCCCCACTTTCCTACCTCGAACTAAACAGTGACAAATCATCAACAACACTTCCACCTGCCTCGCCTCTCCTATCTAGGGAAAAGGCTTCACCATAGTACTTCAGTGTTGCCTTTCTTTTCAGCTTCTCTTTTTCTCCAGTGTCATCTCTCTGGGAGCTTTTAATTTCCTCCAGGGCCAGCTAGTCATCCCTGTCAGCTGGCTCAGAGCTCCTAGACAGGAAGGTGATTACCAGGGATCCTGGTTTTCTCTAATTAAAAATTGTAAATTCTCCCATTAAAAACCAAAAATCTGTGATAAAAATTAAAGGTCTCCCACAGCCCCTCCCAGCACTACTGGTGCCCTGCACTCCCACCCACCCACAGTCACAACAGCCCCCCAGACATGCAGACACAGACACTGACACCCACCCCAATAAGTAACTGTGTGTGGGGGGAAGGTGCGGGACAGGGCAGGGGAAAGGGAAGGTGATGGGGGGGTAGATCAAGGAGGGGAGTGTACACCTTTGACCACTCCCAGGAGTGTTATGCTTCAGCCCAAGTCTGAATTCGTTGCCCGGCATGCATGAGCGCTAATATATGAATGCCAGTTGGAAGATTGAAAGAAAAAAAGTTTTTATTGCTAGCAATAAAGGTGCAAGGTAGCAAGCACATTAAATAAAATTTCTAAGCATCCTTTATACTAAAATCTACAAGCATAATATTCAGTGATTGGTTACAGGTAAATGATGTAAAGAGTTCCCTACTGAGCATGTCCC
>JAGPOW010003182.1:30462959-30483257 GCA_030014935.1 Caiman crocodilus
GATCTCTTCTCCCTGGTTGGGAGGTCTATAATAGACTCCCACCGTTAAGTCCCTTTCCCCTTGCTTGCCTTTTACTCTAACCCAGAGCACCTCAGAGCTCCCTCCCTTGCTAATTGACCAGGAGGTGTATTCCTCCTTGATGTAGAGTGCCACAACTGTTGTTGTGCCTCTGCCTGCTATGGAAGGGAATCAGGTAGGATCCACACCCGCACCCCAGAAGTGACAGAGTAGTGTGGTGTGGGATCATTTTGAGGTGGCAGATGATTTAAGGTATGTTATCTGCCTGCACTACTGATGTAAGACTAGCTGGGGCAAGGAGGAGAGATGCTACAGCACCATGGGAATGCTGATGCATCTCAGAAGGCAACATCCCTTTGTCCTTGCTCCTCCTCGGCCTGGCACCAGTGGAAGCATGCTCAGAAAGAAGTCCCCCTCTCACTCCAAGGCACCTGTACCCCCAAAGCAGAGAAAGGCCACTCTGGAGCAGTGGGGGAAAGGTGGGAACACAAGAAGGCATGTTGCATAGCCAAGAGAGATCACTCAGAGCATTGGGGAGATGCTTGGTGTGGATGGCCAACCCTTCTCCCTAGTTGAGCGGCCAGCGTTTAGGCAGTTCATGGCACTCATGGTCCCATCCTACGAAGTGCCTGCATGCACCACCTTCAGAAGGATGGTGATGCCCTCCCTGTATGAGGCATGAAGGGAGTACTTGAGGGTGGAGCTATGCAAGGCTGGTTGGCAGGTGGCCTTGCACTTCACCTTGGACATCAGAAGCAGATGGGGTGGAGATCATGACTACCTCTCCCTCACAGGGCACTGGTGCCATCCGTCAGGCCATTGGTGGGCTCTCCTTCAAGCTGAGGTGATGGATGAGTCCCCCATGGCAGTGGAGATCATGGGGCCAAGAACTGCATGGTGCAGGGGTGGCTTATTGGGCAAGCTGAGCCCACCCATGGGTTCATGGTCACCGACAAGGGGGCCAACATGGTCAAGGAGGTCTGTGATGCCAACTTTGTTGGCATCCACAGTGTGGCATACAAGTTCCACCTTGTAGTCAGGGGTGCCTCGGATGAGGACAGGGCTGTCGGTGATGGTGCCATCACAACCAGCCAGCTCATTGCAAAATGCAGGAAGGTGGCGGGGTACTTCCACCACAGCATTAAGGGGGATAAGATGCTGCAGGACAAACAGGCAGAGCTGAGCATCCCACAGCACAAAATCATGCAGGATGTGGAGACTCTGTGGAACTCCACATACATGATGTTGGAAAGGCTGGTGGATCAAAAGAAGGCTATCCATGAGATGGCCTTGCTCAGGGAGATTTGAATCAGTGGCCTACTTAACAGAGCTGAGAGGGATACCATCTCCCAGCTCTTGGTGGTCCTCAAGCCATTCCTTGAGGTCACCGAGACCGTCAGCACAAGCAATGCCCTCATTAGCCAGGTGATCTCCATAGTGAGGGCACTTGAGAACTAAATGGAGAAGTTACAGGGGATTGTGTTCCATGCTGTGGCAAGGTGCTTTCACCAGAGGTGTAGGCACTGGTGAAGTGGCTGAGGGAGAGCATCAAGAAATGGCTGGATCTGTTGTGGTCCAGTACAGTCCATGTGCTGGTGGCCATGTGCAAACTGAGGGTGAAGGGGAGCTTGTGCACCAGCATTTGGGCCCTGGATCACTCAGTGGAGGTGCTGGTGAACAGACTCTAGGAGGCAGAAGGGCAGAGGCGGGGGGATATAGAAGCAGGGGATCCACTTTCCCATGCCAGCACTCCCAGCAGCAGCCAGTCTCCTCCACAACAGGTTCTGACAATGTGGGATAAGGGCACAGTTTCAATGGTGGGGTCCAGATACACTAGACCCCAGCATCTGGCAGGTAGTGGCAAGGGTTTGGTGGCTACCACTCCCGCTGAGGACATGGAGCTGCTGGACTATGACCCCTTGGCCTATTGGGTGCCCAGGAGCCAGATGTGGCAGGATCTGGCCACGGTTGCCTGGGAACAGTTATCTTGTCCACAAACCAGTTTTCCAAGTGAGAGGTATTAAGCATTGCTGGGGATGTTGTGACACCCTACTGTACCTGCTTGGATCCTGGTTTGATGGAGCAGCTGGTGTTCTTAAAAGTGAACTTCCTGCTGCTGGTGTTCCCCAAGCTCCACCTGTAGATGGAGTGAATGCCACCCTCCTCACTCCATCTGAACTTATTTCCATTTTTTTTCTTAAAACTTTTAATGCCCAGAGCAGAGCTGGAGGTGACATTCAGTACATCATCAGCGAGAATGAGAAGAACATGTCCCTGCTGAGCTCTCATGCGAGGATGAACTTGGAGGTATGTACTGGGGCTTTGGGGAAGGAGGAGGCCCCAGGGCCTGGGCATGACCTAAAACTGCACCCTGCCTGGGTCAGGAGGCCTGATGGGACTTCTGGCAGCACTGCAGCTCCAGGAAATGCCAATTCCAATGACCTCCCTGGTGAAAGTTAGGTAGGAGGTGCCTTATAACCTCCAGCCACCACACACACACGCACAGTCTTGGTTGCGGAAGCCCAGACCCCTAAGATTTTTGAGAGGCCTGAGGCCTGCTGTTTGCAGTAGAATTGTGAGGCTTCAGGTGAGTTCAGCTTAGCTGCCTGGGGTACCATTTGTGAGGCATGGGCTTTCCAGTTTAAAACCCTTCATCAAGCTAAGGAAGCATCTAGTTTGTGTGTGTGCTTTTCCTGGATGGAAGGAATAATAAATAATCCAGAGGCTGGCATGCAATGCAAGCAAAAAAGCCAGTCAGTGAAAATGAAAATGGAGATGTTAGGGTGTGAGAGACAGGTTGGGGTAGTGGGGAAGGGGAATGAAGCAGGTAAAAGTGGAGAGGTACCTGCAACTTGAGGAGTCAGATGTCAGGCAGCTTGTAGTGCATCATAAATCCAATGTCTATATTGAGTCCATGAATTTGTGTATCTAGGAGGTTGATAAAGTGAAGTTCATAGGTCCATCTGTGAAAAGTGGTTTGTAAATTCCCTTTGAATCTCAGGACTGAGAGACTGGAGACAGAGTAGTTTTCCTGTGAGACATGTGCCCGCACAGGTAGTCGGGTATTGTTGTCTGTAATAGATTCTGGTGTGCAGTTTGTGTGGATACTGGAGATACGTTGGCAGGTTTTGCATTTCTTGTCATGGCATGGTTTGGATTCATTTGGTGTGTTTTGGGCTATAGGAAGTTGGTTTCTGGTGATGAGGTTAGTAAGGTTCAGTGCTTGTTTGAATTTACAATACACTTTTCACAGACAGGTCTATGAACTTCACTTCATCAACCTCCTAGATATAGAAACTCATGGACTCAATATAGACATAGGGTTTATGACAACTACAACCTGCTAAACATCTGACTCCTCAGGTAGCAGGTATCTTTCCACTTTTACATGCTACATCCCCCTTCCATCTTTTCCCCTCCCTCCCCCCCACGTCAGTCTCTTACCCCCTGATGTCTCTATTTACATTTTCACTGACTGGCTTTTTTTGTCTGCATTGAATGCCAGCCTCTGGCTTCTTTACTATTCCTTCCATCCAGGAAGAGCTCACACATAACAACTAGATGCTTCCTCAGCCTGACAAAGGATTTTTAAATCTGAAAGCTTGCAAAGAAGAATTTCTCCAACTATTCAGATGGTCTAATAAAAGATATCAGATTAACCCTAAGAACCTTGTCTGGGATATGTCCTTAGACCAACATGGCTACAACCTACACCCCTTAACACACACAAGTGACATGTGTTTTGCTTTGAGTAGTTTGAAGTGCAGTTTCACAGAACCCCCTGTACCACTATGCCCAAAATCTAATGCCTGCAAGAGGGGTTATGCATGTGGCAGGACAGGTGCCATTTAATGCCCCACTGTCAGAGCTGGAGGTGTCAGTTTAGTTTCTCAACAGCCAACAGGGGAAGAACACCTCTCTGCTGAGCTCCCATGCCAGGGAGAACTTGGTGGTATAAGGGCTGGGACTATATGGGGAGGAGGAGGCCCCACATCATCCTGGGCATGACCTAAAACTGCACCCTGCCAGGGTAGGGAGGCCTGGGTGGAACTGCCGGTGGCATGGCAGCCCCAGGAAATGCCAGGACTTTGAACTTCCCTGGTGAAAGGTGGGTAGGAACAGGAGGCACCTTATAATCTCCAGCCACTGCGCAGTCCTGGCTGGGGAAAGCCTATATCTTTAAGATCTTTGAGAGGTCTGAGGCTTACTGATTGCAGTGGAGTTGTGAAGGTGAGAACAGGAGCTACCATGCCTGCAGTTTTCATTTTGCTGAGCCTTAACATACACACACACATTCGCAAGTCATGAGTTTTGTTTTCAACACCTTGAGGATCAGTGTCCTAGAAACCCCTGCACCTATCCCTCTGAAACCTGGCAGGCTTCATGGCCTTATAATGGGATAGCATCCCTGCAAATTTAATCTAAATCAGGTAAGAAGTGACAAAGTTATAGTCAGTTTTGTGATTCCCCATTATAGCCTATGGTCAAAACACAGTCGAAATTCCAAAGCAGTTTTGGCTGAAATGAAATGGGACAGTGATTGAAAACACTGAAACTGATCACTGTCCCTCCAAAATGATGAATCCAAAACAAAATGAAATACAGCTGTTTTGGACAGCCTTACAAAGCACTGTCCCTCCAAAACGCCAAATCCAAAATGAAACACAGGCATTTCACACAGGCCTAGTTATTAGTTTGGAGAAGACTACACTGAGGGGATATTTTAGTAACAATTGTCAAATACCTACAGAGGATGGAAGTTGGATTTTCTCTGTGGTTGTAGTGGATGGGACTAGAAGCAATGGCTCAAACTTCAAAGGAAATTTAGGTTGGAGATTAGGTGGAACGTTCTGACTAAAAGGATGGTTAAACATTAGAATAGACTACATGGAGACATTGTCTAACCTGTTCTTGAAAACATCCGAAGTTGGAGATTTCACAGACACCTAGCTAGGATGGTTGAT
The DNA here is from genome assembly GCA_030014935.1 of Caiman crocodilus. Lineage (NCBI taxonomy): Eukaryota > Metazoa > Chordata > Crocodylia > Alligatoridae > Caiman > Caiman crocodilus. The sequence continues at coordinate 30,467,942 of JAGPOW010003182.1, forward strand.
CAGGGGTCTGGGCTAGATGACCTTATGTGGGACCTTTCAGCTTTACTTTCCTATCATCTTCTGATCCTGTAACAGCTGATTTTTAAACTAGTGCCACGTGTGCTGCAGCTCAGTGACACCAGTGGGAACAACAAATAATAATACATAATTGTGGTTGTGAGAAACAACATGCCATTATACTGAATGGAAGTGCAAGTGAAGTGGTTGTAATGCTGTAGTAAAAAAATGAATCAGTGCAGCTGTAACAGTACTAATTCAGCATGCAGTCAGTCAATCAGTCATGGATTCACTATCTCTACATGCTTCCAAAATACTAGTTTTGTTTTCTAGGGCTTTTCATGCAAGAAAACCAGCAGATGTGAGCAATATTTCTTTCTGAAATTCAAAAGTGGAAAAATTGTTATTTCAACAACTCAATCCCATTAGCAAATTACATTCACTTACATATCTTGTTAATGTATCTTACATTTTATAGTTCAGGAACTGTTATATTTAAATGTGAAGTTAAGTCCCTCATAAAATAAAAGGGGATAACAGACCATTTTTTTTCTTCATTATATATTAGAAATTAGATATCTACATCTATAAACTGTGGACTTCATTCTCCTAGTGCTTTCAGCCTTTCGGGTCAGGAGTTGGTGAACACCTGGGAGAGTTGGCCTTCATCATAAATCACTGTTTTCTTATTGGTTGCGTAACTGAAAGATTATGGAATTCCTTAAGTGAAATGGTGTAATAACTGCACTGCCATATGTTCTAAAAAAATCTGAGAACATAAATGTAACGAACTGTGGCAGTGCACCTTTGGGTGCCTGCCACTTTAAGGGCTGGAAGCAGGTAGCTGGCAGGTGCTTGATTAAGGCAGCTATTTTCAAACTTTGGCAAGCCAAGCAGAGGCAGCAGTGGGCTGCCAGCTGCCAAGGCGCTAACATTAGCTGGCAGAGCTACTGCTCCTGGAACATCTAGGAGGTAAGGGCAGGAGCTATGGGGAGGTCTGGAGGCTCCTGGGCATAACCTAAAACTGCACCTTGCCAGGGAAGCAGGGTCTGGCAGGACTGTCTGTGGTGGGATAGCCCCCAAGAAATACCAGACCAGCTAACCCTCTGGTGAAAGGTGGATAGAGGTGCCTTAACTCCAGATTCCACCATCTGGTGGGTTGTGTAGAGAATAGTGGGGCCAGGCAGAGGTGTCTGCATCAGGTGCCTCCATTAGGAGGCACCCGAGCCCAGCAGGGATGAATGGTCCTATAGGACCCAGAGTGTGTAGAGTTCCTGTGAAGGGTTATCATGAGGGCCCATGCAGAGTAGGGTGCAAAAAGAGGCACTTGAAGGACTGCATGTGTGGGGTACAGAGTAGAGCCACTGAGAGAGGCTTGAAGGGCTGTACCAGGGGAGTACTGAGTAGGTCAGCAAGGGTGACCTAAAGGACAGTGCATGGGCCAACCCTTATGAGTGAAGATAAAGTTGATTTGCCCAGTGAGGGGCTCAGGGCACAGTTAGCTCAGTATTTGGTGTAAAGTCAGGCCATATAGAGTATGTGAACTTGAGGGATCTGAAGGGCTGCATGTGTCCTACCAGAGTGCGAGTAGTGAAGCCTGATGACCCAAAGGGAGTCACTCAGTGGAGCAAAGCAGTAGAGAGTGTCCCAATGATGGGCAGTATGTGAGAGGCCCCTGTGAGAGGGGGACAGAGGGAGTGTGTGTGTGCAACAGGTCCAATGGCAGACTGAGTTTGCCCTGGCCTGGCCTGGCCTGAAGCCAGGGAGCAATAATAGTCTGGATGCCATCTGTGAGGCATAGGCCATGGTGTAGGGAAAGTTCAGAGCCATGGATAGTGCCCCCTGGCATCGGGGTAGTGAATGGTCAGCCTCCTACTTAATATAGTATGAAAACATTCAAGTCATGGCAGGCGAATTAGCATAGACTGCCCCAGGCAGGTGAGTGGGCTAACTCGTGTTCTAGTCCTGGCCCCCTGTCACACAAACAAATCTGAGAAAATAACTACTAAGACAGTTAAAGTTGTGGCAGTAATTTTCATGTGACTGTGGCTTGCTATATTAATATTCTTAAAATAATATACAAAAAATAATGCCCACAATCTGCATTTCACTTTGAAAAGGATTCTTTGCATATTAAATTTTACTTAATTCTTCCTACTGTGTACATACAAGGGCTTTAACGGTTAATAATCATTACTTCTGGGGAGTGATTCATTCCTTGATTGTAAATGTTCCTTCAGGATCTCAGACTGCATTTAATAAATATAGAATGCATTCTCAGACCATAGGCAAAGAATGTTGATCAATATTCCAAGGCAAGAATATTACAGCAGACCTTACCAAATGTGCCAACTGCTTTGGGAAGCTTTTGCTGATTATAAGAGTGTAAAATACCAGTTGTATGTGTAAAATACCAGTGAAACTCTAACCCTGAGCACAGTAAATTACTTCATTATTAAGATGGTTTCCTTTCTAGGATTACCTACTTAAGATCATCACAATATATAAAAAAAAAGTACTTGAAAGAGTTGTGATGACTGACTACAAATAAACATTGAAAAGTTTTGGAAATTTAAATTCACTAGATATGGTTTAGTACTAAAAGGCACATCTTCTAAAAATCTACTTGGATTCAGAATGTGATATGTTCCTGGACACCTCTTTAGAAAAACATGATATGGAACTTCTTGTGCCACACCAAGTAACAATTCTGACTCACCAACTCTTAATAATGATGGATCAATATAGTCCATGCTTATTTACATTTTTGTGAATTTCCTCTATCCTACAAAGCTTCTGACCAGCCTTTAACTGTGGTTAGTTTGATCAAAATCCCAAGTCGAAAATTATTTTAAACACAGAAAAAACTGCACTTTGTTAATGAGTAAATGTCTTGTCAAAGTCTTAATAGACAGGGTGTGCAAAGCAGGCCCTATTCGATTTGGATTTGAATTTGGCTCAAATCAGGGACAGTGATTCAATTTGCTGATTTGGATCACAGTCTCATATTCGATTTGGCTGAATCCAAATCTGAAGATTCAATGTTGATTCAGAGAATTTGGAGTGATTCGGACATAGACACAGCTTTAAATGTTTTTTCTACATACCTTGAGGTACCAGTGTGGCTTGTGAATACTGCAATGCTGGGGTGCATGGAGCATCCCACAGGAGTGTTGCACAGCGATCAGCCACAGGGGGACCCTGTGTGCTCTCCCCAGACCCAGGAGGCATCAGTCACTGAGCTGTGGAGGCACAGACACCCCCCCCATGCAGTCCCCAGCAGACCTGGAAGTGGACCGGAAGTGCTTCTGCTCCACTTTTGGGTCTGCTGCCAACTGCACTGGAGAGCCCCTTGTGCTTCTGTAGGACACTCTGTGCACCCCAGCACTGTAGCGCTCATAAGCCCCTGCTGCCTAGAGGTATGTAAAAAAAACATTTAAAGCTGTCTCTATGTCTGAATCTCCAAATCTTTCCAAATCTCTCTGAATCAATTCAGAGGGTTATGATTCAATTCAGAGAAATTAAAGGGTCCTCTGATTCAATTTGGATTTGGAGATTTGGCCACCAAATCAGGCCATATCTCCACTGAATTGAATTAGAGACTGAAGCTTCACACAGCCCTATTAATAGAGAAGGATGTTGGCATCCCTTTGTATTTTGAGTACTGGTAACAGGGGCAGGGGTTCCCTGTTATGGGAAGTAGGGAGCATAGCCAAAGGCAGATTGCAGAGAACCTGAGGGAAAAGCAGCAGCAGATGTTAGCCACCCATATATGCCCCACCCAGGGGCTGGGATTGGGGCATATATGCCCAACCTCTGGCTATGTAGGGGGCAGTTTGACCCTGGTTGCTTTGGGACAGAGAACTTCTAACAGTGCTGCTTCCAGTGAGGGGTCAAACCAGCCCAGGAGAGGTACTTGGTGGGACAGAAGCAAGCATGCCTGAGTAAGAACGTTTGAGCACTAGAGACCCAGAAGAGTTTATATTTGAGTTAAGACTAGTTAGTTGCTGTTTTGTATTTGCATTTTGTGTTTAAAGCTGTGGATTGGGGGCTACATAATATGGTTGTCAAACCCTGCCAAGGAGGGAGGAGAAGTGATCTGGGCTAAGGTTAAGAGGGCCAAGGGCTGGGCACAAAGTAAGAGAGATGGATTAGGGCTGAAGCCAGGGAGCTCAGGTTCTAAACTGTGGATCAAGGCTGAAGGCTCAGGCAGAGAAGAGGGTCATGGCTGGGACATCTGCAGTGGGTTCTGCCTTTAAGGGGGAGCCTCCCAAGGGGAACATAGAGGGAGCTTACAGAAGTCATATTTTTTTGCATTATGAGGCCCCTGAAAGCACTCTACATCCATAACGTAACAAACATTCATGGCTACAGAATGCTTTTAAAATGGTCGATCATGCAAAAATGTAACCCTCAAATGATGAAGTATCAGACAGGGGCACTCTAAGGCAGAGTGGGGAAGCTATCGGTTCCTTGCAAGGGTAAATTTTGGGCAATTCCACCCGCGTCTTATGTGGCTTTACAGGTCCTCCACAGAGAGGCGATGGAGTCTCCTCCCTGTGCAGTGGGTGAAGGAGGGTGGGTGGGGGAAAAGAGCCCCCTCCACCACTGTGCATTCCCCCACCCCCAGCTACCACTGCTGGGATCTTGGGAGGAGCTGAACTGGGCCCATGAGGTGGGGGAGGATCCCTTCCACCCCCTGCACAAATGTCATGACAGCAGCAGAGGTGTCTGCACCCAGAGCTGGCATGGTGGGGGTGGAAATGGAGTCCCTCCCCATCTCATGGACCTGGTCCAGCTCCCCCCAGACCCCAGAGGCCCTGCTACCCCAGAACAGGTAGCAGAGCCCATAAGGTGAGGGGGCTCCATTTCCCCCCACCTTCACCCTAGCTCTAGACACAGAAGCCTCTGCTACCCCTGTTGGGGTTTTGGGGGGAGCCAAGGTGGGCCTCCACAGCAGAGGAGGTTCCCTTCCCCCACATGGGCCTTGTCTGATTACCCCTGTGGGGGTCTTGGGGGTGAGAGGAGCTGGGCTGGGCCTGTGAGGGGGGAGGCTTCATTCCTTCACCTGCCTGAGCAAGTGGGGAAATGGAGAAGATGACAGCCTCTGCCACTGTCAAGACACTTAGGTGTGGGGGCAGGGGAGAAGGGAGGCACCACCTAGGCATGCAGGCCTGGCTTGGCTCACTCAGCAGAAGTAGCAGGGGGGGCATGTGCTGCATGGGGGGGTCTCTGTCTCTCCCCTTTTTTCCCTCCTCCCCCCAGCCATTGCTGACAGTTGCCAGCTGCAGGTGTAGGGGGGATGGAACTTGGAGAGGGGTAGCCTGGCAGTCTTCTGGGAGACTGCTGGAGCACTCCTACATGCTGGTCAGGGCTAGTTAGTGCAGGCAGCCTCCAGGCCCCCTCATGTCTTCCCCCTCCTCTGCCTCCTTACCCAACAAGCAAACAAACGCATGCCTCTTGGGTTCAATGATGATCTAACTCATGGCGCTTTGTGTAAAGTACCATGAGTTAGAGTACTTCCCTGACAGGATGTCTGCACTTGCATGCATGCCCAGGGTCTTCTAGAACTGAGTGTAGACTTAATTTAAGGATGGCCAGAGAGTCCCAGAGAGGCTGTTTCCGGCCTCCCAGGATTGCTTCCTTAGCAAAGTAACAAGAACATCAACAGTGTGGCAGGCAAGAGATTGGGGTGAAGTGGGGCCAGAGAGTGTGGCAGGCAGGTGGGACCTGAGGCGAGACACCAGGCACTGCAGGGGAGTGGACCCATGAGGTTTACTACAAATATGCACCGTGTGTACATGCATCTGTTTAAAAACAACATTTCTAATATTGTGATCAGAGAGCATTCTAAAGGCAGATGAAATTGCTTCAATAGCAGTGGTCACTGGGATTTACCCCAAAGAAAGAATGTAAACTGGGTAGGCAACAATAAGGTATCTTTCCTAGAAATAGTAATAATGACAGGGATACTGTTGGGAAGCCTGGAGGCTTTCATGAATACAGTACAGTACAGTTCACTTGTTTTGAAGTGTATTTTAGGGCTAATCTGTGGGAGGTTTCATGGTATCTTAGATGTATTCTAGCTAATCTGTGGGTAGATTTCATATGTTTACCTAATCATTATTCTCTTTTTCTAGTCTGTTAACTACAATGAAGCATCTTCAAAGCAATCTAAACTAGATTAGAATTTGGCTACTTTATATAGAAAATGTTAATTCCTAAAGTTTTTCCAGAAAAAAATCTGTCTTCCCTTAAAAAAATGTTGCCAAATATGGTGGCCTGTATGGAGCAACAAAGAATTGAAGACAGTAGTTTTCCCTCAGAATATATATGTTTTTTTTTAACCTGTGGAAACCAACAAGATGAGGACCTGGTAATCTGAAAAATTAGAATATCAGTAAAGAGAATTTTTTAGCATATGTAGTATGTGACTCAAAGTAACTTCTCTAAACCGTGTAATTAGCTTTAATTTATTGCTATTTCTGTGACCCAAATAGTTTAACTATTTTTTTTCCAGATTTAGTCATAACAGGATATTTTATTCATAAACATTGTCCTATTGTATCAGAACTGACTTTTTCAATGATAGCGGAACAAAAAGCAGTGCTGAAATGGTCTTCAGTTGTTATAAATAAAGCAGATAATATATGTATTATGTTGCTAATGATGAAGGCCACACTAAAGGTGGTTTAGCACTTTTTTATTTTTTAACACATTGGTTTGAAGTCTTGGAAAAACAGATCATCAGGATTTTCTAATCCAAGTCCTAGGCCTGATTAAGCTTTGGAGCTGAAAGGTCAAATCTGTTATTACACCTTTTAACCTAATTTGGATCTATTTACTTGATTTGTCTCTAATATACCTCAGCAAGTCATGAAGTAGAGATTACTTTTAAACCTTATAACTCTGAACAGGGGTCAGCATCCTTGTAGGAGTGGCCAGCCGAATTGACACAGCATACTCTGAAGGCAGGCCACCACTTTTGACCCAGCAGGCCACCTCTGTGCTTCCAACCCGCAGCTTTCCCTGTCTTCTGTGTGCTTCCAATACAGCTGCCACTTTTCTTGCCACTGGTTCCTGTCACTGCTGAATTGTTGTCAACATCCTGGCTTTGTGGGTCAGATGGAATTGATTGGTGGACCAGATGTGGCCCACAGGGTATGGGTTGCCAAGCCCTGCTCTACTGGCCTAGCTTATTGGTTTACTAAAAGTAACTGCAGAGATAAATTGGCCCAGTGGGATGTTAAGCAGATAGCTGTTTTCTCTTCATCAGACTCCTGCAGCTCATACTGATTGTCTTACCTTGGACTCCCCATTTGAGAGAAAAGACAGCCTGCTTTATTTTACTGGACTGGTCTTACCTGTTTAAGCAGTAGTGAGTCTCAGCCAGACCTGTACTTGTATGGTAATGTAGTCTTGCTGATGTGTTCCTTGTGACAAACGCTGTGTATCCCTTATCTGTATATCTCCATTGGTATGCATGTTCAGAGAGGGGTGTGTGTCCCCTTTATTGGAATATCATTATTGGTATATGTGGTAAGCAAAAAAATTTCTATCCTGAAACAAGCTAGGTTGTATATTTAGAAAATGTACCAGACATGAGACCTTTGTTCAAACACCAGGGGTCGTGCACTCAAGAAATGTCTGTTATTCCAAGACAGTGCTCGCGACTCAGAAAATGTCTGGTACTGTGCCTCTTGCTACTGCAAAATGTTAACTACTACTTAGCTTCTGCAAAGAAGTTTTGAAATCAACTAGACCAAAAGGTCAGCAAAAGGGTTTTGGGAACCATAACCAGACACCCTGAAAATAGCTTATTGCTGGGAAATTTTGCTAACACAGCCTTATGTTGTTTATGGAAAAGTACCAAGTAAAGCACTCATGCATCAAGTTTTTCCCGCCTTTTCACCCTTATATATAAGTAGTATGTATCACTGTTACTTTATCTTTTGGAAAAAGTATAAAAGGGTCCTGTGTTCTTTGTTTGGGGCCATTTTGCCTCTTTGTTGGCTATGGTCATTTGCTAGCAAATAAACTTCAGTAAACAGCCTTTACCCATGTTGTCTGGATTCTATGTGGCTAGACAACGAACATCGGGGAGTTTTCTCTCGTGACATATACATAGTTGAAGGGTTAGGAACTATTAGTGCCCATTTCAGATGCAGTGAGGTAAAGCGCTAAGTGAGCCCAGTCTTCTTATATACTAGCCATCCCTTCCAAAAAATATTTTTTTTATAAGGGCACAAATGCTATAAGCTAGGCCATGCCCTCTTTTCCTGCCATTTCCTCCCTGAACCCCATATGGTCAGATTGGGCAGAGCCACACTGTTTTTCCTTGCGGGGCCCAACTGGGTCTAGCTTGCTCCCTGACATGAATTGGGCCCTGCTTTTCTGTCCTGCATGCCAGATTGGGTTCACCAGTGAGATCCGGCCCATAGATAGACTGAGCACTGTTCATCTGGCCCAAGCGGGGGGAGGGAGGAGGTCGAACACACTGTTGTAAGTGAAAACTGAGCAAAGGTCACTGAGGGGTCAGTACCCACCATAACCTTTGTAGATGTATACAGAGAGTGACACCTTGGATCTGGCATGAAAGAACAGCTGAAGGAGAGCCTCCAGACAGGAACTACCCTGGAACAATATTGTACTGCATTTACTCAAATATAAGATGGCCCTGAAAATTAAGATGAACTCCCCAATAATTAGATTCTATATATGGAAAACTTAAAAATTTGTTATAATTTTTCCAGGTATAGAATCTAATTACTGGAGGTTTGCCTTGAACTTTGTCCCCCTCCCACTGCTACAGCAGGGCAAATAAATTTGGGGAGTCAGGTACCTCCTTGCTCTCCAAAACTCCCCCCGCTTCTGTCAGATCCTGCCTTCCCTGAGTACATGGAAGTGAAGGGTAAATTTGAAAATGCTGACTTTGAAATAAACATACCTGTAGTCATTTACATATAGTACTCATAGGGCATGTCTACACATGCATTCTACACTGAACGGGTGTCGAGGACTTCAGCTTTGCTGACTGACTTGCTTGCTTTACAGCAGATGGTGAAGGTGATCAGCTCGTGGTTGCTATCTCCCAGCTTCCCTTTGATTGTTAGGTCTCTGATTAAGTCATTCCCCATTGCCAGTACCAGGTTGAGCAGCACTTTGCCTCTCATCAGTCCATAGATTTTTTGAGTCAGATACAGCTCATCCATGCACACGAGGAAGCTTTGGGACCATTCTGATTTGGCTGAGTGCTCGTCCCACGAGATATTACTAACATCTTTACTCCTCTCATCTTAAACTTGGAAAATAGTTTATTCTCAGAACTCACAATTGAATCTGGTGCACCCATCTCTATTAATATCTTCCACCTAGCCACCTGAACATAGTTTTCAGTCCCAAAATGGACTATTACCACAGATCGTCCCCATATATCACCTATAGGATGCCTGGTACCCCCATTGTGGATCCATTATCACAGACAGGGGGAGGGGACATGGGATCCTGCTCCTCATGGGCCACCAACCAGCACAATAGTTCAGCATGTGGGAGCCCACCTGTATACTCCTTTTTTCTGTTTAATCTTCTCCACAATACTGCCCTCCATGAGTACAGTTTTCTAAACCCTTGGTTTTCTTCTCTTTATTGTTTTTCTGAGCGCTTTGGTCCACAGTTCTTAAACGTGTTGGCTGCTACTTTTTCTCCCCTTTTACCACTACTGGTGAAGGCTTGCTGCTGTAATTCATGTCCATTCTTAAGTATTCTTTCTAATTTGACAGTAGGTCAGTTCTGAGCCTCTTATGCTAAAATTCTGCAGCCTGGGGCAAGAACTATTACCAATGCCTTTTTAAATTCTAGTTGGTTCCAATTCGGGGGATTCTCCAGGGAGAATTCATCCAATTGGTATAACATCTTTTTAATAATTTACATAAGCATCATCGAATCATGGAAAGTTGGGTTAGAAGGGACCTCAAGTTATCATCTACTTCAACCCTGTGCTCAAAGCAGGACCATCCCCAACTAGATCATCCCAGCCAAAGCTTTGTCTAGCTGAGTTTTGAAAATATGCAAGGATGGAGTTTTCACCACCTCTCTGGTCAACTTATTCTAGTGTTTTACTACCCTCCTCATGAGAAAATTCTTCCTAATATCTACCCCAACATTCCTTTGCTGCAACTTGAGACCATTTCTCCTTGTTCTGTCATCTACCACCACAGAGAACAGTCTATCTCATCCTCTTTTGAACCCCTTTTCAGTTGGGCTGTGGAGGGAAGGGGAAGGGGAGCAGAGGGGGGAAGGACTGACATCTCTAGCTGGCCAGTGAGTGTGATTTCTCCCTGATTTCCCTTCCAGTCACAGTGTCTTGGGGACAGACACAGAAACAGCATTAAAGCCTCCATCTTCAGACTTTTATGTCCCTTTTCTCAGCTGTTTCTGCCTGAGCAACAGAATCTCAAAGGTACTGTCGCTACTGGACTGGCTTCCTAGTCAGTGGCCTACTGTTTTTTGCTCTTAGAAAGGATTGGATAGGATATAGCTTAGTTTAGCTTAGCTTAGTTTAGAATCCAATACTTTCAATTCATTTCTTTCAATTTATATTTGTTCTGCTTTCCCCCCAATACTTCTTAAAGAGAAAGCTCTGTGTTTTCCCTGGCAGTGTGATCCATCATTGTGCAGGGAAGCACATATTGCACACACTCATACACATCATAGAAGAAGAAAAAGTCTGATATTCATAGAAGAAGAGATTCAGATTATATATAGTAGTTATTAGTTATGAATATTATTATAGTTAGCTTACATACAGACTAAAGACAATACAGAAGAAGTCAGATAGAGATTCAGATTGAGATTAACACACACAACACAGAACTCAGTCTTAGAAGAAGAAGAAATTTTAGGTATGCTACACAACCCAGAACAGTACAGAAAAATACACAGTGAAGAAGAAGAAGAATCTGACAATCACCCACTCAGCGTGAGGGAAGAGAGCACATCACTAAAGAACAATGCACCGCCCCACCATATACCTATTAATCATTAATAATCAAGGTTATTAATAATCAATAATCAATTATTAATAATAAATAATCAAGTTTCCACTATACACAACACAAAGCAAATCAAACAAATCATACAATCTAGAAGAAGTCAGACACACATACTTTTTGCAGCACAGGATAGATTAATATGAAGCATGCTAGAAAGGCAGGTTCCAGGTCTTCTGGCAGAGGAGGGAGAGGGGCTAGAGTGAGTAGGAGGAAAGCTAGAACTGCTAGTTCCCCCACCCCCAACATAGATACATCCTCTTTCCGAGCAGCCATGAGGCTTCTGCTGCCAGTGGAAGCAAGGAGATGGGAGCAGTATGTAACATCCCTGCACCTGCACCACCTCCACTAACTCCAGAAATAGGCACCACCAGCAGAATGACCATCTCCCCCATCCTAATTTCATCTCCCAGCATGAGCTTCCCACTAACAGAGGAGGAGATGGAGCTGGAACCAGGGGACCTGAGCACCCTGGCTAAAGCAGTTCTGGGGACTGATTAGGAAGCAGAGTTTGTGCTCTACTTCCCTCAAAGTTCCCCTAGACCCAGGTCTCCTTCTCTGGAAAGCACCTCAGAGGAGGTTGAGGTTGTGGAAGCACAGGAAAGTGGCTCAGTTGAGGTAGCTAATCCTGCTTTTGTGCTTCAGCTTGTTGAGGACGGGGATAAGGCAGGATCCCCACCCTCAACCCAGAAGTGGGAGAGTAGTGTAGTGTGGGATCATTTTGAGGTGGCAGATGATCCCAGACTTGCCTTCTGCCAGCACCGCCAAAGGCAGTTCAGCTGGGGAAAGGAGGTGAAACACTTCACCACGACAGCAATGCAGCTGCATCTCAGGAGGCAGCACCCCCATAACCTTCTTCCTGCTCAGCCTGGCACCAGTGTGAGAGAGCACAAAGGAAAGTCCCCCACTCACTCCAAAGCTCCTGTCCCCCCAAAGCAGAGGTAGACCACCTTGGAGTGGTGGGGGAAAGCTGTAGATAGAGGGGCGCACGTTCCCAAGGTAAGCAAGATCATCCAGACCACTGGGGAGATGCTTGCTCTGGATAGCCAGCCCTTCTCCTTAGTTGAGTGGTTAGGGTTCAGATAGTTCATGGCACTCATGGACCCATCTTAACAAGTGCCTACATGCACCACCTTTGGCAGGACAGTGATGCCATCCTTGTATGAGGCATGCAGAGAGAACTTGAGGGAGGAGCTGTGCAAGGCAGGGCCACAGGTCGCCTTGTACTTCACCTCTGACATCTGGAACAGCCAGGGTGTAGATAATGCCTAACTCTCCCTCACAGGACACTGGTGCAATCAGTCAGGTCATTGGTGGGCTCTCATCCAAGCCAAGATGTTGGATGAGTTCTACACAGCAAGGGAGATCATGGTGCCCATGAACCGCATGGTACAGGGGTGGCTCGTTGGGCAGGCTGAGCTCACCCATGGGATCAGAGTCATGGGCATGGGGGCCAATATGGTCAAAGCTGTCCATGATGTCCAGTTTGCTGGCATCTGATGTGTAGCACATAGGTTGCACCTCATAATCAGAGACAATTTGGAGGGGCACAGGGCTGCCGGTGATGCCGCAGCCACTACCACTGAGCCAGCTCATTTCCAAATGCAGGAAGGTGACAGGCTATTTTCACCAGAGCATCAAGTCAGGCAAGATGCTGCAGACAAACAAGCAGAGCTGAGAATCCTATAGCACAAAATCATGCAGCATGCGGAGACAAGGTGTAACTCCACATACCTGATACTTAAAAGGCTGGTGGAGCAACAGTAGGTCATCCATGAGATGGCTTTGCTTGGGGAGAACAGGATCAGTAGTCCTCTTAACAGAGCTGAGTGGGGTATCATCTCCCAGATCTTGGTGGTCCTCAAGCCCTTTCTAGAGGCCACCAAGACCCTTAGCTCTGGTGATGCCCTTCTCAGCCAGGTGATCCCCCTCGTGAGGGAACTGGAGAACCAATTGGAGAGCTTCCAAGAGATCAGCGTTCCTGGCTGGGGCAGGCCACTGTCACCAGAGATGCAGGCACTGATGAGGCGGCTGAAGGAGGGCATCAGGAGATGTCTGGATCCCTTGCAGTTCAGTATGGTCCACATGGTGGAGGGCATGTGTGACCTGAGGGCGAAGGGGAGCATATGCACTGGCAGCACCAAAACCCTCGATCACTAGATGCAGGTGCTGGTCAACAGAGTCAGGGAGGCAGAAGGGCAGAGGCAAGGGGATGTGGGGGATCCACTTTCCTGTGACATCACTTCCAGCACCAGCACCAGCAAGTCTCCTCCACACCAGCCACTGCCAATGTGGGCCAAGGGCATGGCTTCAGTGCTAGGGTCCAAACACACCAGATCCCAGCCCCAGGCAGGTAGGGCCAAGGCTTTGGTGGCTACTTATTTTGCTGAGGATGTGGAGCCACTGGACTGTGATGCCTTAGCCTCCTGGACAAGCCACAGCCACATGTGGTAGGACTTAGCCACGGTTGCCCGGCAACACCTTTCCTGTCCACCAACCAGTGTTCCAAGTGAGTAGGTGTTCAGCATTGCTGGGGATGTTATGACACTCCACCGCACCTGCTTGGATCCTGGTTTGGTGGAGCAGCTAGTGGTCTTGAAGATGAACCTCCTGCTGCTGGGGTTCCCCAAGCTCCACCTGAAGATGGACTGAATGCCAACCTCCTCACTCCATCTGCACCAATTTCTGTTTTTCATTTTTTAAAAACCAGTTAATGTCCTGCTCTCAGCTGGAGGTGACACCACTCACTGCATTACCAGCCAGCAGGGGAAGAACATAACCCTGCTGAGCTCACTACCATGCCAGGACCAACTTGGAAGTATGGGCTGGGATTATGGGGAAGGAGGAAGCCCCAGGTCCTGGGGAGGACCACTAAAACTTCCCTCTGACAGGGTAGGGAGGCCTGGTGGAACTGTTGGTGGTGCAGCAGCCCTGTAAATGCCAGAACCAATGATCCCATGGTGAAAGGCAGGTAGGAGGCACCATAACATCCAACTAATGCGTACATGCACACAGTCTTGGCTGGGAATAGCTCAGACCTGTCACATCTTTGACAGGCCTGAGGCTTGCTGTTGCAGTGGAGTTGTGAGGCTCTAGGTGAGCTCAGCTTAGCTGCCTGGGATGCTAGCTTTTGGGCTGAAAACCCTTTATCAGGCTGAGTAAGCACCTGTAGTTGTTGTGTCTGCTGGTCCTGGATGGAAAGAATAGTAAAGAAGCCAGAAGCTGGCTTGGCAAGCAATGTAGGAAAGAAAGCCAGGCAGTGAAAATGGAAATGGAGGTGTCAAGTGGTGAGGGATGGGCTGGGGGTGGGGGGAAGGTGGATGTAGCAGCAGAGGTAAAAGTGCAGAGGTACCTGGGGAGTCAGATGTCTGGCAGGTTGCACAGTGTCAGAATTCCAAATTCTAATCTATATTGAGTCCGTGTGTTTCTGTACCTAGGAGGTTGATGAAGTGAAGTTCATACCCCTAGCTGTGAAAAGTGGTTTGTAATTTGTTTCCTCTTAGGATCAGGCCTGATAGACTGGAGGCAGAGTGGGTTTTTTTTGGTGAGGAATGTGTCCCCACCAGTAGTGTGGCATTGTTGTCTTTGATAGATTCTGGTGTGTGGTTTGGGGGGGTACTGGACATAGTTGGCAGGTTTTGTGTTTTGAGCTGTAGGAAGTTGGCTTTAGTTCTTGTGATAAGGTTAGGTGCTTGTTTATATTTATAAACCACTTTTAAGAGCCAGGCCTATGACCATCAGCCTCCTATGTAGGTACAGAAACTCATGGACTCAATATAGACAATGGAATTTTGACACACTACAACCTGCCTGACATCTGATTCCCCAGGTACCTCTGCAATTTTACCTGCCCTGCTACATTCCCCCTCCCCGCCTCTACCCACAGCCTGTCCCTCACCCCCTGATGCCTCCATTTCCATTTTAACTGACTGGCTTTCTTTCCTGTATTACATGCCAGGCCAGCTTCTGGATTCTTTAATATTCTTTCCATCCGGGACCAGCAGTCACACAAACTGCAGGTGATTCCTTAGCCTGACAAAGGGTTTTTCAACCCAAAAGCTTGCTAATATACATTTCTCTACCTATACCGTTACCCTACTAAAAAGACACCAGATTGTTACCTGTTGCCTTGTAAAGTGGTGGTCCAATCTGAGGCTATAGAGGAGGAGGAGACTTCACTGGGACACACTATCATGTTGTGCAAAGGCCTCAGTTCTAGGAAGTGTGTACTTGAACACAAACACACACACACACACACACACACACACACA
>JAGPOW010003182.1:30483357-30540127 GCA_030014935.1 Caiman crocodilus
AAACAACCTTTCAGTCTCGCTGTGTATTCTGTCTTGGGAGGATGGCTCGAGGCCATTTATTAGGCCTTCAAAGAAATGGCTTGGGGTTATTCACAACAGGAGCAGGACAGGGGGTGAGGGCATGGGTGCCACTCTGTAGGCCACACACATCAGCCAGCCTAACAGGAGGTTTGCACACGGAGGCCGCCACCACAACTCTGCCACTCCACCCTGCACTATCATCCCAGCTACCTGCAAGGCTTTGTGGCCAAGTGGCGCAGGGCATGGCAGTGGCAGTGCAGTGCCAACAACTGTGTGTGGGCTACATATGTGTCACGCAGCAAGGAGGTGAAACAGGGGACTTGCATGCAGCAGCATGCCTTGCAGCTGGCTGCATAGCTCTGTGCCGGTACAGGGTGGTGGCAACTGCATGCAGGGTTGGGGGGGACTTTGTGGGCAAGTGCTGCCACCATGGAGCCAAGCCCTTCACCTCTAGATCCTAGAAGTAAGTGGAGCTTGGGGGCTGTGGAGCAGGGCTAGGGAAGATGGTTGGGGGCTGAGGAAGTGGGGGGGTGCTGCTGGCCCCAGGCAGCATATTGCAGCTGGGAGCAGGGCCAAGGGGTGAAGGCAGAAGTGCCCCTCTGCAGGTGGGGGGGGGAGAAAGTGATGCAGGGTTCTGTGTGGTGGTGCCCACCATGTGCAGGCCGTGCACATGCCACCTAGCTGCCTGCCCAGGGGAGGGGGAGAGGGAGGCTAGCATGCAGCTGGAACACAGCTCCATGGCCAGCTCTTACCTGGAGAGCCATGACAGCAATGATGGCCACTGCCTACAAAACCTCCCGCTGCCACTGCAGAACTGTGCCCAGAGCTGTGCAGCCAGCCACTGGGTGGCAGCAGCTGCATGGTGGTGGCTGGGTGGAATACAGCCATCCCCACCACCATCCCATGCTGCATTGCTGCCACTGGCCGCACAGCTCTGAGCATGGCTCCGTGGCAGCAGCAGGAGGATTTGTAGACCCGTGGGGGCCGCCTGTGCCAGTGGTGACTGCCGCTGTGTATAAAACCTCCCACTGCTGCCACAGAGCTGTGCTAGGAGCTGTACAGCTGGTGGCAGCAGTGCAGCTTGGGGTAGTGGTGGCTGGGCGGCATGCAGCCATTCCCATCCCCACTATCGTGCTGTGCCACTTCTGTCAGCTGTACAGCTCTGAGCAGTGGCAGCAGGAGGTTTTGTACACAGTGGCAGTCACCACTAGTACAGGCTGCCCCACAGGTAAGCAGCAGCAGCCGCCTGTGCCAGCGGTGACTGCCACTGCTTACAAAACCTCCTGCTGCCGCTCCAGAACCATGCTTGGAGCTGTGTGGCTGGCAGCAGCAGTGCAGCACAGGGTGGTGGTGAGGATGGCTGCGTGCTGCCCAGCCACCACCACGCTGCTGCTGCCACCCAGCAGCCAGCCACACAGCTCCAGGCAGAGCTCCAGTGGGAGTGGGAGGTTTTGAAGGCAGAAGCCGTCACTGCCATCACAGCCCTCCAGGAAAGCGGCACCGCCGCGTGAGCCCAGGCTCCCCCCGCTGCACCCCCATCCCTCGTCATGGCTGCAGAGCCAGCCATGGAGCTGTGCTCTGGTCATATGCCAGCCTCCCTCACCCCCTGCCCTGGGCAGATGGCTGGGCGGCATGTGTGCAGCTTGCACATGGTGGGCACCACATCTCTTTCCTGCAAAGATCCCCACAGAGGGGCACCCCTGCCCTCACCCCCTGGCCCTGCTTCCAGCTGTGATGTGCCACCTGGGGCCAGCAGTAGCCCCCACTCCCTCAGCCCCCAACAATCTTCCCCAGCTGTGCCCCACAGCCCCACTTACCTCCATGCTCCAGAGGCGAAGGGCAAGTCTGAGCCTGAGCCCAGCCTTGGCTGCCTCAGAGGCTCAGGCCCCGCCCTCCCCCTCCAGCCAGGGCAGGGATTTCCCACCCTTTTTGCTGGAGCTGTGCCAGCCTGCAAGAGCTCTTTGCAAAAGCAGAGAATCTGTGGACTTCTCTGCTAAAAAGAGAAATCCACGTTTTCTCCCATAAAAACAGGGAGTTTGTGGTTTTCTCCGTTTTTCCATGGGAAATGGAAAACCTGGATCCCTGGTGATTGCCCTCTAAAACCCTTTGGCATACCCCTAGTTACAGAGTAACTCCCAGCTCACTTATGCCTGTCCAAGTGGCAGGCCACTATCTGTGGAGGCTCCTCAAGGGTGTGCACTGCTTTCCTATCACTTTTATGGGAGACCAGACGTGTAATTGCACCTACGTTTTGCCCATGTACCTCAAATATACATAGACTATCCAGATGGTGCATCTACTGAGTAAAATACCCTTGGTATGTTTAAGTTTTCAATTAACTTGGGCAGATGAGTTGAACTACAAACCTGGATTACTGAAATTTGAGTACTGTAATCTATATAAAAATCAGATATTTTAAACAAGACACTGTGTTATATACAAGCACTGTAAACAAGAGAGAGCAGAAATAATGTAAAAATACAGGCAAGTGAAAAGCCAATCTCATTATTTTGAGGGGTGAAGTCACTGACATTACAGATCCAGGACAAAAAAGGGTTCAGAGATACTTAAGGAAAACCCAAAATTAACTCATGATAAAATAATTAGAATTTGCTGAGTAGCAGCAAGTCCTCAATCCAGACTGAACATTATGCAGGGTAGAGAGTACTCTCATAACCCTCTTGTATTGCAGGAGAGTGTGGTGGCACAGTATGGGGTGGTACTACATAGAGCCACCCATCCCACTGTGCCAGGTCCAAAACCACACTTCAGGAGTTTCCCCTGGGGAATCTATGCCAGCCCCCTTCCTGGAGAACACCTGCAAGCCTCGGATAATGCTGCCACTACCTGGACACTGGTATCTGTTAGGGCTCTATACAGCCTGGGGTACACAGACCCTGCCAGCGTTGGGAGTGCTTTGCTCACTGACAATATTTCTGGGTGCCTCTTTCAGCCCAAAGCCTCACAGGGTAACCCCAGGTATGACTGAAGGAACGTAAACAGCCAAGCTCTGCTGGCTGAGCCAGGAGCAAAAAATGCCTCTTCTCAGCCCCTTACACAGTCAGGAACACTGTAACCTGATACCTTTATTGATGTGAGTGGTTAGAACAAAGGAGTTGGAATACACTTTGAGCAAACCAAAATAAGTCGAGTAATGTCTTAAAAGGGTGACCCTTTTAAGAAATTACTATCTATACTTAGTTCTAACCTACTAGCTAGATTCCAGTCCTTTACTTACAGGGATTCATCTAGGCAGTACCTGGAGGCCTGTGGCTTGTGGCTTTTCCAAAATGCTACCAGAGGAAGAGAGAGCATTCCCCGCTTCCCTCAGGAATTTTTTTGGCTAGGCCCCCTGATCAGCCAACCTGAACCAAGTAGTAAGCAAGTGAAAGAGAGAGGGGCACAGCTGGAATGACCCAAGACAAGGACAGACAGAGGGGGATTTCTTCACAGAGGGAACTTTTCAAAATGCACTTATCTTGTGAAGGTCAGTAAGGCCCTCCTGAACCTGCTCAGTGGGGAAATTTAATAGATTGCATAGACATTAGGGCTGGAAGATGATCTTCCGAGATCCCAAGTACAGCCCCCTGCTCTAGGGGCAGAAAATTAGCTAGGGTCACGGGATCCCAGCAAGATAAATGTTCATTTGACTCTTCCACCACCTCTGGCAGCAGTCCATTCCAGACCTTGGGGGCTTGGACAGTAAAGAAGTTCTTCCTTATGTCCAGTCTGAAATGGTCTTGGAGGTGCTTGTGATCATTTGACCTTGCCATCCCATGGGGCACTCTGGTGAACAGGAGTTCCCCCAGATCCTGATGTATACCCCTTACATGCTTTTAGGCAGCCACCAGGTCCCCCTTGAGCCTGCATTTTTCCAGGCTGAAGAGTCCCATGGCTCTCAGCTTCTTGTCATAAGGCCTGTTTTCCTGACCACTGATCATGCGCATGGCTCTCCTCTGCACTCTCTCAAGCTTCTCCACATTCTTTTTAAATTGTGGAGCCCAGAATTGGATGCAGTACTCCAGCTGCGGCCTCACCAAGGCCGAGTACAGCGGGAGGATGGCATCCTGGGATTTGCTAGAGAAGCATCTATGGATACAAGCCAGAGTTTTGCTTGCTTTGCCAGCTGCAACATCACATTGGTGGCTCATATTCATCTTGTGGTCAATCATGACCCCCAAATCCCTTTCCGCCATGGTGCTAGCAAGCGTAGCACTGCCAAGGCTATAAGCATGCTGTGGGTTTGTCTTCTGAAGGTGGAGTATCTCTTGCATTTTTTGGTGTTGAAGGCCATCAGGTTTTTGTCCACCCAACGTTGACAGGCTCAGAAAATGGCCTGAATCACCATTCTGTTTTGAGCGTGGGCGCTTTACCCCAAAGTTTGGTGTCATCAGCGAACTTGGCTAGTCCGTTTCTGACACCAATGTGTGGAAATGAGTTTAACCAGGCCTTTTACTTGACTAAGACGAGAGAGAAAGGGAAGAGAAAAAGATGTTGATGCTAATGCTCTGTGTTTTAAAATGTTCTAAGATAAGGAAAAACTTTCATGCCTTGTTTTGTCTGTGTACAGATATTAACCTCCTCCTTTCCAGGAATCAAAAAAACCCCAAACTGATAGCTGTTCCCAAAACACAACATGTTTGCTGAAAAAGCAAACTGCTTACGTGTGACAAACAAATGATCAGCTTCTTCCTGTTACTTTCAAAGTTGCTTTGTCTGAACCCTGCATCTTTTCTCGCTGTCTAAAGTATAATTACGCTTGTAAACTTGTAGAGGTCAGAGTTCCTTTGAGGACCCTCCTTGTGATCACTTGTATAGCTTTAAATAAACCAAGATGACTACCAATTCTGATACAACCACAACATGAAGTTTGATTTCTTCCACAGATGTCCACATCATTAATGAAGATTTTGAAAAGAATAGGTCCAAGAATGGAGCCTTGGGGGACCCCACCGGTCATGACACACCACAATGATTGGCTTCCATCAACTACCAGGCTCTGGGTCTGACCATGGAGCCAATTCCTTAGCTGGTGGACTGGCCGAGGCCACAGCTGGCCAGTTTTTCTATGAGATGATCATGGGATACCAGATTGAAAGCTTTTTTAAAGTCAAGATATATGACATCAATCTCTTCTCCCTTGTCCAGGTGATCTGTCACCTGGTCATAGAAGGAAGTGAGATTTGTGGTCAGGCAAGACCTACCCATCAACCCTGTGCTAGCTATCCCTCAGGATGTTGCTGTCAGCCAATTTGTCAAGAATGGTCTCTTTGATGACTTTTTCCAAGATATTCCCTGGATAGAAGTCAGGCTGATGGGCCTGTAGTTCTCCGGATCTACTTTCCTCCCTTTCTTGAAGATAGACACCACATCGGACTTCTTTCAATCTTCAGGCACTTTGCCTGAGCACCACAAGTTCTCAAGGATCCATGCTAGCAGCAGAGCTATGATGCTTGCCAGCTCCGTAAGTAACCTGGGATGCAAGCTGTCTGGGCCAGCTGACTTGAAGGTATCCAGCTTCTCAAGGTGTTACCTTCATGTGGTCAACTTTGATAAAGCGTAACAGTTCTCCCCTGCTCTGGATGTCCCATCCCGTCTCATATTGAGCAGGGCCATTCTCTGAGGCTGGTCAAAAAACAACGCAAAATACGCATTAAGCAGGTTGGCTTTTTCCTGGGTGTCAGTTGTTAATTGATCCATATGGTTTAGCAAGGGTCCAATGTTACCCTTGCTTTTCCTCCAACTCCCCACATAGCTAAAAAAGACTTTTTACTGTTCTTGATACGTGTAGCCAGTTGGAGTTCAGTCACAGCCTTGGCTTTCCTGGGTCATTCCTGTCACAGGCGGGGTCCTGCAGGAGGGCCATGATCTCCTCAAGGCTCCCTTCCCATGCCAAGTTGGCCTCAGATTCTTTCCTGCAACATCTTTCATGTTCATATATGTTAGGGAGGCTGCCTTACTTCTCCTTGGACATGGTTACTTCTGGCCCCGTGAACTCCTGGACACTTCGTGGGTCCCACTCTACAGTGAGTACTTCAGGGGTACCCTAGCCTTAGGGACTATGCGTGGCTCCAGCCAACTCTTTTACCACACCCCAAGCCTCACAGCTGGAATAGACATTGTTCAGTCTCTTTCTTTCTCCACTCACTCTCTGGCACTAGGGCTCTCTCTCTCCGTTCCCTCTCTGGCACTTGGGCTCTTCTACAGTAATGCCGCCCCTTCTCTCGGGGCTCTTCTACAGTAATGCCGCCCCCTTCTCCAGGGTTCACCGCACTGCTACCCCCTCCTCTGGGGCTGACCACACTGCTACCCCCTCCTCTGGGGCTCAGCACACCCACACAGGGGCTTCTCAATTGCCCCTCGCTGGGGCCAGGTTCTATGTACCCCAGATGCTGTGCCCTCACTGGCACTGGGGTCCCCATTCTATTGTGGGTCCCCTAGGAGGCCTCCTCCAACCCATAATAGCCTCACCCAAACCACCAGTGTAACAAACAACAACACAAACTTATGCCTCTTGGCTATAACTTAAATATAAGCCACCTGGCTATAATCATGCTCTGCCTACCAGGGTTCATAATCCCACAGCTGTCATGTGCTGCTTCTACAGCAGGCTTTTCCTCCCTTCTGCAGCAAAGAACTCCTTCCTCCTAGGCTGCTGGCAGGGAACTGCCTCTGGCCGCCTGCCTGTGATTTATATAGGAGCCAGGCCCTGCCCTTTCCAGTCAGCTGACCTCCTGGTTGCCCTGGCAACACACAGCTGGGCTCCTTATTCCCTGCTAGGGCTCTTTCCCCGGCAGTTTCCACTCTTTAGGAGCAGGGCACCTGTGCCAGTTCCCTACAGGTCTGGACGACTGCAGAGTACTCCTCCTTTGGGGTGGATCCAGCTTTCCATCCTTTATAGGTCTTTCTTTTTAGATGCAGGAGGTCCACTGGTTCCCTGCAGAGCCAAGGGGGCTACTGTTCCCTTTTCCTGCCTTGCCTCTGAGATGGGATAGACATTGCTTGAGCTTCCATGATTTCTTCCTTGAGGAGCAACCACTCTTCCTGAACTCCCTCACCCCCTTTGGGTCGTGATCCCTTAGGGCCTCGCCAACAAGCCTCCTGAGCTTATCAAAGTCAGCTTTCCTGAAATCAAGGGCTTTTGGTTTGCTGATTGAATTGCCAGCCTTACAGCAGATGGTGATGGTGGTCGCTATCTCCCAGCTTCCCTTTGATCATTAGGTTGCTGATTAAATCATCCACCATTGCCAATATCAGGTCAAGTAGCGCTTTGCCTCTCGGTCCAGACTTCTTGAGTCAGATAGAGCTCAACTGCGCTGTTGCTGGAAGGTGTTGTACAGCCTCAGCCTTCTCTTACTGGGCACTTTGCCCCCAAGCAATGTCAGGGCGGGGTTCAAGCTCGGATGCCACCTGGGTGGTATGGGTGCTGCCCTTACTCGCCTGCCATGACTCTGATGTTCTAGTTGGGGAGGCAGTTCCCATCAGGTGACCCCCGGCCGAGGATGAAGACGCCTCAGTCCCTGGTTCTTTCTTCATTGGGCTCCAAACCTCTCCTTTACCCCACCCTTACCACATCCACAGCCAGGATGAATATTATCTTCAGTCGGTGTCCCCTTGGATGGCTTTTCCTCCTCACCCAGCTTGCCTGCCTCTATTTTGGGTTGGGCCTTCCTGGTCAGTCTGCCCTTCACTGTAGCCAGTTCCTTGGCTTCAAGCTGACCAGTGTATCCAAGCTGGCCCTGTCTTGGGCTAGCTAGGGCTTTCAACAAAACTCAACACCTAGATTTTCACCGGAGGGTACTCCCTGGGATGTCACCTCCAAGTGCCCTTTTCAGAGTTCATGGTAAAGGAGAAACTTGAAGGAGTAGACGAGAGACCCACGGGTCCTTGCACCCCAGGTGACTATGGGGGTGGACTTCCGTCCCATGTCCCACCCTGGTCCAGCACCTCAGTTTGGCTGGTACTGGCCCCTGGCTAACCTGGAGTCGCTCCTGGTTTTCCCCGGCTTGGAAGAGTGTGTGGTTCCCATGCTGGTGCTTGTGCCAACCCCCCTGTGCCCTCCTGTGCAGGGTACCTGCTCCTGCTGGTGCTTTCTGACTCCTCTGCCAGGGCCCTTGGCTTCCCCTTTCTTGCCTGCAGCTGAGTAATCTTTCTCCTGGCTGCCTGCGTCTCTGGGTCACCATCTATTCTTCCCTCTGCCGGCATCCCTGGATCAGTGCTCTTTTCTTCCTCCAGCAGCGTCTCTGGATCAGCGCCCTTCTCTTTTTTCCCCAGCATCTCTGGGTCAGCGTCCTCTCCTTTCCCCCCTGTTTCTGGGTCAGTGTCCTCTTCTTCTGCTGTTTGCCACCTCTTGGCTGTTTTTCCAGCTGCCATTTGAGCAGCCTGCAGTTTCTGAAGGCTCTGCCCCCTTTCCTCACTGATCCTCAGCTACAGGCAGCTCTAGAACCATGGGGCCGCTGCCTGTGTTTCCTCCCAGCTGCCACTCTCCAGAATCCCTAAGGTGAGTCCTGGGGTACATGGGGTGGGGGTCTGGGACCCCTTAGGGGGGTTTTCACTGCCCCTCTCACATGTGTACAAGGAAGCTTTGCGACCATTTGGATGTGACTGAGTGCTCTTCTGATGAGATGTCAGGGTAATTGAAATCTCTCATGACAACCATGAACCGGAAGCGTGCAGCCTCAGGCAGTTTCCTGGCGAATTCATGGACCAGCTCTTGATCCTGGCTTGGAGGTCTGTAGTAGACTCCCACCACTGTGTCCCCTGTGCTTTGTTTGCCACAGATTTTGACCTAGAGAGTCTCCAATCATCCACCCTGGGTGCCAATGTCAGCTTGCAGGGACATGTAACTTTCCTAGACATAGAGAGCTACGTGCCTGCCCTTTTTGCACACAATCTCTTCTGTACAAAGTCTAGCCATCTATACCTGTGACCCAGTCATAGGTGGAGTCCCACCAGGTCTCTGTTATCCCTATGAAATCATGATCCTTTCTGTTTAGCAGGAGGACCAGTTCCTCCTGTTTGTTCCCCAAGCTCTTGGCGTTGGTGTACAGCACATAAGTCTGTCACTGAGGGCCCTTCCCTTACCTATGGATCGCTCTGGGGCTGGGGTAGGTGTGGGTGAGGTGGAAGCCATCTCTTCCCAGCAGCCCACTGCCTCTCTCACCAAAAAGTGGACTGTGATGTGGAAGCCAAAGCCTTCATGATGACACTAGTGCCGCAGTCTTTGGTTGACTACCTCAATCTGTCTCTCCCTCCTCAGCCCATGGCCCACAACCGGGAGAAGTGAGGAAAAGATCACCTGCACCCCCAACCCCCACTCCCAGAGCCCTTTAGTCTCTCATGACCTGGCTGGGACTGCTCCAAGCCGTGTTGTTTCTGCCCACATGGATAAGGAGCAGAAGGTAGTGGTCAGAGGGCCAGATAATCTTTGGGATCCTCTCTGCTATGTCCCAGATATGGGCCCCCTGGAAGTAACAGACCTCTCAGGCTAAGGGGTCAGGGCAGCAGATTGCCCCCTCAGTCTCATTCAGTTGGGAGTCTCCCACAATGACCACTCTGCATTGTCTTAGAGAGAGTAGGGATGGGTGATCCTCCCTTGCCTGCAGGAGCTGGCATCTCTGCAGGCTCTACTGGGGCTGCAAGAGGTTTGTACCTCTTGCAAAGCCCCAGAGGGGAGGGGACCTTGATGCAGCAAGCCTTGGGTCCAACACCCTGGCTGAACAGGGTGGGAGATCCCCAAGTCCTCCCTTGTTCTGGAAGGTGACCTCTGCCTCCAGGGGATGAAGGCCCTGGCAGTAGGAATCTACCTCCTGCTCATCATCCCTGATGGCACGCAGTCTCTGGACTGCAGCCTGGAGCTCCTCTATCTGGCACCCCAGAGACTCCAAAGTGGAGCAAACCTCACAAGGGGAGGTGGGCATGCTCCTGGTCCCATGAGCCTGGAAAGGTACCAGGGCAGCACCTGCAGCTGAGAGCCTGGAACCATATGCATGGAGCCTGGAACCATGGGTTCCATCTGGTTGAAGGCCTCTGAGGTGCCAGAGGGGAGGCCACAGACTCCGAGGGGACCGGCAATGTGCAGTGTGCCCATCCACATCGTGCGGCTACTGACAGCTACTTATGGGACTAGCTTCCCTAGGGCTCACTGGCAGGGCCTTGGGCCCTCCCGCTCACCCTCCAGTGCAAACTCCCCAGCTAAACTTGTGTGCCGGGCTCAGAAGTGCACCTGTTTGCTCATCCTGTTCATGAGGTTCCAGTTGCATGGTTCCTTGGGGGTCTGGGCAAAGTAGGAGCTGGGGGAGGTGACCCTCCTCAGCTCCACTCAGCTGCCTCCCCGCAGCTGAGCTACGGTACCTCCCACTCACCACAGTCCCCTGCTTACCTGCAGGCAAGCCGGGGCTAGTTGGGGGTCCTGGGGTCACTTGAAGGGTCCCTGGGCTCATGGGGGTGCAATGGGCTTACACCCATGTGTCTCACAGCAGAGCCAGGGTCTGAATGTGGCTTCTGCCACTGCTGGGCCCTTTTTAAACTGTGTGGATGTGGAGGAGGGCCTGCCAGCACCGCGCCACTTTTGGGGGCTAGGAGGGTCCCTCTCCCCCACGAAACGAGGGGACAAGTAAGTGCCCCCCCTACCCTGTCTCACACGCTGGCAGCTCCAGTTGTGTGGCTCCCTGGGGGACTGGGCCAAGTAGGAGCTGGCAGGGGGCATGACCTTCCTCAGCTTTACTAAGCTGCCCCCCACAGCTGAGCTAAGCTATGTCCCACCTACCACAGACCCCTGCTTACCTGCAGGCAGACCAGGGCTCGCTGGGGATCTTGGGGTCACTTGGGGGGTCCCTGGACTCACAGGAGCACAACAGGCTTACACCCGTGCATCTCACACTAGACCCAGGCCTGAATGCTGCAGATGGTGGTAGCTGGCAACCATGTTCAGTGTCCAACTGAGGTGAGGGGAGTAAATTTTGCTAACGACAAGGCTGGAGTCGGTGTGGTATTTGAGGCCCAAAGGGATTGTTCTGTTAGAGTGAGAACTCTGTGTGAACAGGGGCAGGGACTAGTTGGCTGTAACAGACTGTCCTATTGAAAACCCTGGCAGGAGGGTGGTAAATTTGTCCAGTGCCCTAGGAAATGAAGGAGGTTGAAGGGAATTTGGATGTCTACTATACAGTGAACACAGAGGGGTTGTGTACTTAATACTGCATAATTCTTTCACTCTCATAGTGACCATGAAAGAAAATCTAAAGTACTAGAAACAGAAACAAAAGACAACACAAAAAATGTGGCATGCTTTTAGGTTCCAGGAGTTGTCACTGTTTCATGTAAATGACAACACTCTGGTTGCAGCTCCATTCTTAATGCTATAAAGGCTTACTGCACAGTAAACCTTCCCTGGGAGCAAGTCTACACGTGCTCCCTGTTTGGAGCAAATCTGCTCCCAATAGAAGCAGCTCAGTATTTGTGGCTGGCTCAGGTTAGGTTATGGGACCAAGATAGTTCAAGTTGGTAAGGCCATTCACAGGTGAGACTATAAGTAGGATGAATAATGTCATTCTGGTCCTCAGTTTTATAATTTTCCATACGACACCCCTTAGGTATAATGGATAGAGTGCAGTGTGCACAATTTGGAGATGAGTATATCATCCAAAGTGCTGTGTGCACCAGCTCTTCCAAAGGTTTCTGTGAGGGAGGGGCTTGATGTATGTACATATGTATGTATGCATGTGTGGCTGGTGTTCTGTTGTGAGAGAGACTGTATATGCCTGAGGGCCTGTAAGGATTGATTTGATAGAGAGACAGTGATTGAGGGGACCAAGAGAGAGTGATAGCTTGTGTGAGTGGGTATAGATCTTCCACAGAATCTGGGCCCTTTGCAAGGAACAAGGATTCCTGGAGCAATCAGAGACTACCCCTCAATACACTGCTATACTCAGTCAGAGGTTGGCTCCCTGACAATTTCCTGTCGGGTGCATAAGGGCTTTGGTAGTGGCCTCACTGAGTAGTTGGTGAGTATCCCCCATACCTTGGAAAGGGATATTTTTGTGGGTTATCCTTTCTGTTGTATACGCTTGTATAAGACCAGTGACCAGTCATAGGGTAAGGTAAGCCCTGGCACTGAGTCTGAAGAAGAGACTGAGAGAGTCTGAGAGAGAGAGAGAGAGAGAGAGAGAGAGAGAGAGAGACACACACTGGTGGTTTGGGTGAGGTTATCAGGGATTGGAGGAGGCCTCGTAGTGCCAGGAAACAGGAAAGGCGCAGTCTAGTGCCCGTGGGGGCACAGCAGCATGAGGTGCGTAGACCCAAGCTCAGAGAAGGGTGTTCAAAGAGCCCAGGCATGGGTATGGTGGGCCCCAGAGAGGGGAGCGTCATAGTGAGAAGCCCGAGTCCGGGCACTGGGAGCCCCTGGTAAGGGGGCTGCACTGACTGGAGAGCCCAAGTTGGGCACAGTGAGCCCCAGGAACGGGGCAGCATTTGAGAAGCCCTGGGGGTGGGTGCAGAGAGCCCCAGAAAGGGGGCCATTTTTATTCCAAAGCCCAGGTTTCGGCACTGGGAGCCCCTGATGGGCTCCTTAATAAATGCAGCCCCCCCAAGTTGGGCACAGCAAGCCCCAGGAAGGGGGCAACACGTGAGAAGGCCCAGAGAGGACAGAAAGGGGCTGAGATAGGGAAGACCAAGTTGACATCTGCGAGGCTTGGGCTGCGGTATTGGGGAGGAAAGGAGTCGCAGATACTGCCCCCTAGTGGAGGGGGCAATTCAAGGGCAGCCTCCTACTAATTAATTAGTTAATTAACATCAAAGATGTGGCAGGTGAGAAGGCAAGCAGTTTGCCCAGAGACAGGTGCGTGGGCCACATTAAGGGCGGCTGAGAGTCACTACCTGTCACACTTCCTCTTAGTGATTATTAATTAAACCAGTGATAGATACAGACAGGGTCAAGATCCATCTTACCTTTTGGGGAAATCTGAAAAGTGGTTGTTTAGGCCAGCTTCAAGACTTGGTTCAAAAGGTGCTATTCCCCACCCTCCCAAACACTGATGCTGCTTGGCTCCTGTGGGGAACCAAGAGCTGAGTGGCACCAAGACTGGGGTGGGGGGGTCCCTATCCCCTGTGGGCCCCTGGTGTTGGGGTTTATTGGGAGCAAATTTGCTCCCAGTCAGCATCTACACATGCACCATTTACTGCACAGTATCTACTACCCACAGGGCCATCCCTGAGGGAGGATGAAGTGGGGTGACCACCCTGGGCCCCATGCTTTGGGAGGCCCTGTGGAGCCGGCTAGAGTGGCTATGGCAACTCTGCATTGCCAACAGCTTCACGTTTCCCCACTTGGCACCTTTTCTTTTTCCCCCTGCACTGAATCCGCTGTCATCTTCCTTGCATCCGGGGGCAGGGCTCCACACAGGCTGATTTGCCCCAGGCCCCACACCCTGATGAGATCGTCTCTGACTATGTAGGTAGTTAACTGCATGGTAGACTAATTTCTTGTGCAATAAATGGTACACCTGTATAGACAGTGATGCTTTACTGAGCAGTAGATTAATCTACTGCACCAGAAAGTGTCTCTCATAAACATGCCCTGTATGCATCTAACAAAAGGAAACTGGTCAGTCACCAAAAGATCCTAAAAGAAGCAGTTCTGTACACAAGGATTTCACCCCAGGCGTACACATATAATAGAGAACTAGGTTGTAATTTCACCAAAGCCTAGAAAGCTGGAAGAGAAAGGCACTAAGGAGTTTCTTTTTGCCTAAGATCATATCAGGCAGGGAATAATTACAGCAGGCTGAGAAAACTAAGCTGCAGGACATGGGACAACCAGAACTAAAGGACTACCACTCTTTGACAAATTTAGTGCTGATGTTTTAAAGGAGTTATTTGCTATTTTGAGGACTTGTACATTTCAAAAACTTACTGAATATAGGCAGTTCTCAACTTACAATGTTTTCAGTTGCAATGTTTCTCACTTACAATATTTATAAATTGACACGGTTTCAACTTTGACATCAGTTTCAACTTTACAATGCTTGATCCAATGTGATGCCATGCCAGCGAACAAGTTCACTGCTGTGCTCATCTCCCTGGAGACCATCTGTCCAAACTTTCTTGGACACTTTCTTTAAGAAAGTAGACAAGACAAAAACTGCAGCCAAGACTCCTGAGAAGACTCCGGCCAAGAACCCTTCAAAAGTCCAGCAAAGTGCTTCAAAGATGTCCTTCCAAATCAATATGACTGCTATTTACAATATAGATACACTAATGTAGCTATCTTACTCATCTATAATTGATCGAGTACAAAATTCTGGGGTATTTTTAGTGAAAATAGGGTATTGGTTCCTGAACCAAGGCCCAATCCCCCATGTATAACACTGTTTTTTATGAGAAAATTGGTTCTGAGTTACGTTTCGACTTAAGATGCGGTTTTCGGGAACCAATTGTGTTGTAAGTTGGAGGACTGCCTGTACTGCCAGTTAGCTGAGTTAATAAACTGGTTATAAGTGTGTGAAATTCTGTATTTATATTAATTCTTCATTATGTTTAGCTTGGAAAGGAAGATGTAGATAACTATACTTTTAAGAGGTACTTGCATGAGTCACCTGGAACCAACTGTTATGCTATGCAGGAACCTCTGTTGACCGTCTGAGTTCTCTGTAACTACTGAACGACACAGTAATAGGAAATAAAAGCCATATCTCAACTTGTTCTAGAGAAAATCTTTCCAGTGATGTGGGAGCTCTTCAAAGCACATGCTTAGCTGCCAGAGGCACAAATGGAAAAAAAAAAAGCTTCACTTAAGCACTATTCTTAAAAAGATCTTCCCAGAGCCACCCATTCTAGCCTTCAGACAAGCAGCGAACCTCGCTAACCTCATCACCAGAAGCAAACTTCCTCAAGCCCAGAACACACCAAAATGATCCAGACCGTGTCATGACAAGAAATGCAAAACCTGCCAACACATCTCCACCACCCCCACTATTACTACACCCCACAATTGAGCCATCAGCATTCCTGGATCTTACAACTGCGCCTTCAGAAATGTAATATACCTCATCCAATGCACCAAATGCCCTGATGGAAAATATGTAGGAGCGACCAAATAAGAACTGTGCACCAGAATGAATGCACACCGGCTATCTATCAAAGACAGAAATACCCAATTCCCGGTGGGGGCACATTTCTCACAAGAAAACCACTCTCTCTCCAATCTCTCGGTCCTGATCCTCAAAGGAAACTTACACAACGCTCCCCAGAGACGAGCCTATGAATTCTACTTCATCAACCTCCTGGATACTAAAAATCATGAACTAAATATAGACATTGGATTTATGACACATCATTGATCTGCCTGACAAATGACTCCCAGCCCAGCCTCTGGCTTCTTTACTTTTCATTCCATCCAGGAAGAGCACATACCAACACTGCTGAAACTTCCTTAGCCTGATGAAAGGTTTTTGAACCCGAAAGCTTGCTTAATTACTATTCTCCAACTATTTGGGTTGGTCTAATAAAAGATATCAGATTCACCCAAGGAACCCTGTCACTTAAGACTTTTATTCCATGTGGCAGGGCATAACATACTGCAATAGATATTAAAATTCTTTTGACTGGAAAGGTGCTAAAGATAAATTCTTAAGATGCTTTATCAGACTGGATAATATAATGAAAAAAAGATCTCTCTCTAATTCTGCCTCTCAGAATCCAGCACTGTCAAGATTCTAGTGAAAAAGCTTTAAAAAGCAAGTACATTAAAGCAAGTTTCTTTAGGAAAGTCAGAGAGACAAAAACCAAAGCTCAGACTTATCCAAAGTAGGTCTGAGACTGCAAAGTGAAGTCAAATTGGGCAGAAAAGATTAGTTGAGTCTTTTTTCAACAGCTAAATGTTTACAATAGTTAGTCTTTTTTTTAAAAAAACATTGTTTAGTTTGGGGTTTTTTTTACAAGAGCTAAATATTTGGTTCCCAACTTACAAGATGGAGTTACCTAGACAAAAGCTACTAATAAATGTAAGGTAGACTTCTGACACTGAAATCAGTAAGAGCTGGGGTATTCGACTTCCAGCCCGCAGGCCATGTGCAACCCTTGTAGCCATGGCATCTGGCCCATGGGGCTCTCCATGGGTTGAGAAAATTGGCAGCAGAAACACAGTGACAGTGAGCAGGAGAGACTACCACCTTCCCCAGTTGCCAAATTCCCAAACCCCAAGCCCCGCACAGCTGGTCAGAGCTGGGTCTTGCTCCCTTCCCCGTGTCTAGGTCCTAGCTGAGGGGCAGGCAATTATTTTGGGTAACACTTACTGAGTTTTGGCAAGTCATTGATAGTTGCATGACAGACAACCAGGGGTAGATAAATATTTTCTAAATTTTCAAGGGGCCCTGCAGGCAGGATAGAATAGCTTGGCAGGCCACATCCAGCCCACGAGATGCATTTTGCCCACCCACCAGACCATGGGCTGGGGCTGGAGCATGGCCCCCTTCCCTCATGGATTGGGCCTCCTTGCCACCCATGGGGCCAGGTTGGAGCTGCACCTGACCGGGTTGAGGCTGGGCTACCTTGAATAACTTGACATTATAAACTCAAAGGGTAACTATTTTTATCTGCCACGGCATTGACTTTTTTTTATGTAGTTTTGTTGAGTAACGTGTTGGACCAGATCAGGCCCATATTCTTCCTTCCTAAGGTTTCTGAGCTGGCCAGGCACTACCAGGCTTCGCACTCGCTTTCACTTGGTGGAAAAACCAAACTAGTTCCCCAGTGGGATGGCGGCCTGGGGCAGCACAGCCTCAGGGGTAGCTCCCATCCTCCGTTCCCAAAGCTTGGGCTGGAGCACACAGGAAAGACCGAGGGTCCCGGCCCCGCCAGACAGCAGCGACTCGACCCTGACCCCGCGCGTCCCACCAGCCGGAGAACTGGAACGATTCCCAGCAGAAAACCCCAGAGCGCTCTAGCGCGAAGCCCGGTCGCGCCTCCGGCCACAGCTGTAGCGGGGTGGGGCCAGGACTGGCACCTGCTGCCCCAGGCAAGGACAGGGCAGTGGCAGTCCGCCTTCATGGCGCTGCCTGGCTCTGCAGTGCAGCTCCGGCGCATCCTGGCGCACTTCCCGCAAGAGCTCAGCCTGGCCTTTGCTTATGGCTCCGGCGTCTTCCGCCAGGCGGGGGCGGCCGCTGGGCTCAGCGCGGTAAGCGGGTTCCGGCCCGGCCTCACTGGGGAGGCTGCGGTCCTCGAGGCAGGGAGGCGCCGGGTGAGCCGCCAGGAGCCCGGTGAGGGGGACCAAGGCCACCACGGGCAGGGGGCGGCCACCCCCGAGACTGGAGTCAGCTGAGGTGGCGCGGCCCAGCTCTGTTGTCCGAACCGGACCTTGCTCCTAAGGCTTCTCGGAGCCGCCCAGGGGGACGGGCCAGCGGCGAGGCGGGGAACGTGGCGGCGCCAGCGCCGGGAAGTGCTGCCCGCGGAACTTCCGCGCAGGAAACTTAGACCCGCGCTGCGTGTTTTGGCTCTCCGGGCCCCAAGGTGCGGGTGGCCGCCGTCCCCCACGGGCTGAACCAGAGTTGCGGGCACGAGCCCGCAGCGCCCGGCCCGCCCTACCGCGGACTTTTCCCGTTTTTTTTTTTTCCTACGTTTTTATCCCGTGGTCAAAAACCCGTGTGAAAACGAAGAGCTGGGAAGCACCGTCCTAACCGGAGAGAGCTGGGCAGTTAGGTGTAGTCCGTCCCATAGTCTAAATACCTCTTAACAGTATTTTAGGAAATTAAAGAGGAAATTATTGACCTACCTCACTGGCTTGCACCCATGGCAGTTAGGGGCAGGCTACATGCAGACTCAAGTGCCTCCGGCCAGCAGCAGCTATCCTGAGCTTTGCAGCCACCTTTGAGTCTGTTCTGAGCACTTGCTAAGTGTCTGGTGATTGAACTTCTGCATCTGGAAATGGCTTTTATTTTCTGTGTTTAAAATTGTCAAATGAAATAACTTCTTTCCTAGTTACAGCTTGTTTCCAGCTGTACAGCCATGTTTCCAGCCAAACTGAACCAAAGCTCAGAGGAAACACAAACAAGATTTGTTTTTTTAGTTGTTTAACATGTTGGGGGGGGGGGGAGAATAGATGCTTGTAATTGATTTTTAACAGAGTGCTCTTCAGTCAGGCATTTTAGCAAAAATCACTTTAGAAATGACAAAAAGAGAAGAGCTCTTAACTTTTAGAGGAGCTCTATTTTTTTTTAGTTTTGCTAGTATGTGTTTATGTATTGTATGCATTTGTCAACTGTCCAGTTCAGGGTGCTTAAGCAGATATTTTGATAGTCTATGCAGGTTTTTTAAGTCAGTTCAAACTGTTATTTTGCATCACTTTTTGTTGAAAGAAGCCACAGACACCAGTAAAAATTCAGTTCCTCTCTAGTGCAACTTCAAAGTAACTGCACCAAGAGTTCCATTGTATGGATATTTTTATAGATATTGAGAAATCCAAATGAAAAAAGTGCACGAGTGTTAAGACTGCAACTTGTCTAAGAGTGGCAGACTTAAGCTGATTAGGTTCTTCCTTTTTTTAAGCATGGAAAGGATGGTAGTTCCCTGGCTGCATGCATCAGTTAACTATAGTGGCTATAGGTGGCTTCTTAAACTGTGTAACAATATTTTTTTTTCTTTATTTTGTAGAACGATATGTTGGACTTTGTGTTTGCTGTGGATGATTCTCTGACTTGGCACATGATGAACTTGTTAAAGAATAAGAGTCATTATTCTTTCCTAAAATTTCTGGGGCCAAAACAAATAAGTAATATACAGAACTATGGAGCTGGAATTTACTACAACACTTTAGTGCCTTTTCATGGCAGGGTAAGTATAACAGCCTGGCAGTAGGATAATTTAGATATTTGTATTGTAGAGTATTGGATTTACTAAGTCAAGATCAGTTTTCTTTGGAAAAAATAGAAATTATTATGTAAATGTTAACTGAAGATGTAATTATTTTTGGCTGATATTTACAAGCTTACATAAAACCCTTGTTTGCACATAGTGGGCACTTCAGCACACATGCTGGGGCACATGTTTCCTATGGAACAGATAGCAGCAGCACACGTTTGTCCCCAGGCATGCTCCTGTATGCACGCTCTGGTATGCAGGCAGTGACCCAAGTGGGGGAGGGGAGTTTGGGGCCAGCATTTGTCTGGGGTCCTGGAGGGCTCCTGGGACATCAGCGACACTAGTGAGAGCATCTATATGTGCACTTTACTGTGGAGTTGACTAATTAGCTACTCAGTAAAGCTTCACCATTCACACGTGTTCCAGTATTGGAGCAGAGTAAATTAACTCCATCTTAAGATAGTACTATCTTACGGCATAGACTTTTTTAATGTGAAAATGTTACAGGCTAATAACTGGATTTATATTTCAGTTCATTATGGCAGGACAAGTGTTATATTGCCACTTACAGAATGGAAAAACAGACCTGAATTCAGTGAAGGACCAATTCACAGAACAGGATAGATTGTTTCCATGTATATGGATACTAATATGAAAAAATTAGACCTGACCACTTGTAATTGGCATCTGTATTATTTAACTTCTAGTGCTCTCTTCTATGAGTATTGGCTGTAATTAAAAAATCATAGAAGTAGTATTTGCTTTTCCTACACTTTGCTTTTTTCCTACGGCTTTCAAGGTTTTTGTGTTGAGGGAAGCATGTGTATGTTTACTACTTATCTCCTCAGTACTGAGTTTGAGTCACTCTCAACTTATAACTACAAGAAAATCAAATTTCATCTTTTTACTAAAAGTAGAAGATGTAATTAAGGAAGCAGAAAAGCTATGTTTTCTGCCATATACAAACTTACAAAGGAAAATTGGGTTTGAAGTCCCAGATTGAGCAAGATCTAAATGGTTTTACATCAGAAAGCCGCGTCCTAATCTGGAGGTAGGGAGGCAGATATAGGCATTCTTAATGTACTTGTGAGTTTAAGGGACTTGGGTAAGATAAGAATTTGCAGCATGATCCTCATCCTTTCAACCTTAAATGGGTTTTAAATATTTGAACTCGGAGTAGAATCAAGCCTTTGATAAAGTTATGATTTCCTACTCTTCCCTTTTGATTTTTTTCCTCTGTTGCATTAAAGCAGTTGCTGCATTTTCTTGCTTATCACACCTCCCAAAGATACATGCACTTGGTTTTTGAATGGCAGAATAAATGGAAAAGAAAACCCATTTTTTGAGTGTCGCAGCTGACTGAGACAAAGCTCTAGCCCTCCTAGAAACATCAAGGCTGCTGACAAACGTGAAAAAACAAAATAAAACAGCGCTTTACTGAGAGACGAAGCCCATTAGTTCAGCCTCACTCTCCACCATCTGTATAGATTGGGGGCTTCAGGGGGACTTTGGCACTTTTATATGAAGCTGATTCAGTCAACTATTAGGTTAAAGTGCCCCACTGAAGTGTGTGGTCTATACAGAGGTTGGGCGACTCAGGTCATACTAACACAGTGCCTCATTTGGGCATCTGCTGGGCTCAGTACAGGGGTGCACCAAGTTGAAAGTAAAGTGCCGGGTTTGTCTGTTTCTTTTTTTTGTCTGTAAGCAGACTTTGTCCAGGAAGTGTGGCATTCCAGGGGACAGTTTGGGTAAGGCAGCAGAACAGCAGCAAGACTAGGCTCCGGACTCTTGCAGGGTTAGTAGAAAGACTTACATTGGTTCACATCTATAAAGAACAGTAAAAAGTATTGGTGCACCTCTTTCGGATTGGCACCAATATAAAGAAATTTATATTGAAAATTGGCTTGATTTCACTGATAAATGCCAGTGCACGCCTGCAGCTGCAGCACAGCTCTCGGACAGCAAGGAGTGCAGCCCGGCAGTTTGAAGAGCTGCATGTAGCTGGTAAGTCTGTTGTGCTGGAAGGGTAGTGGGTAGGAGATCAATGCACCCCATGGTGAGGGAGGGCCTGGGGCAGGCTCCACGCAGCTGGGGCAGGACGTAGCTGCCGTTTGTCCAGAGGGTGTAGGGAGGGGAGGTCAGCTCCTACTGCTGTGTGCCCCCCGAAAAGGCATGGGGGGATGCTCCATGGATCTGTGTGTGTGTGGGGTGAGGAGGGCTGCCACTGCAGGCTGGGGTCGGAGCTGCACTCAGAGCAGGTAGGGGTGCTGGGAAGGGAGGCTTTGGGGTGGCTGCAGTGTCCTGTCCTTGTCCTCCTCTTCCCTCCGCCTCATCTGTATCCCCCTTTCTAGCGCTGCTACCTAGCCCAGCCCAGCGCAGCCCTGGCCCCAACCTGCAGCTACAGCATGCCCCATGCAGATCTGGGGGGGCACACCACCCTCCTGGGGTGCATGCAGCAGCAGGAGCCACCCTCCCCATGCTCCCCGGATAAGCTATGGCTCTGTCCCATGCCCTGCCCCAACCCTACTCCCTCCCTCACCTTGGGGGGCCTTGATCTGCCTCCCCCCATGCCCCTCCCCTTCCCTTCCACCATAACAGACTTAGCAGCTGCACGCAGGAAATCTGATCGCTTTTGGCCAATATGCTGCCTCAAAAATTGGCTATTGTCCCCCAAAATCTGTTGGTGCACCCCTAGTTCTTTTATATAAGTTCTTAAAAATGAAGTGTCTTTTTTCCATGCCACAAGCCTCATCACGATACTACAGACTGCACAACAGCTCATTTATCCTGAACCAGCTCAATTGCTGCTTTAGGTATGGCTACTGGAGGGCTGATTTTTTTGGTCTGGTAGGGGCAGGGAGGTGCATGTGTAGTACACAAGTATATTTCAGTCTCCATTCTTGTCTTGTCCAACCATTCTGGAGTCAGTTGGTTTGACCAAGTGGAATTTAGACACTTTGTATGAAAATAGATTACAGCTTATTTAATTTAAGTGTGCTGGCAATGGAAAAGTAGCAGTTTTAAGGATTTTTTAAACAAAAAAGAAACCTTAAATTTAAGGCATAAAGGTACTTCTATGTTAGAAAAAAGCCGTGGAGAGAACAATTCATCTCTAGGAGAATTGAGTATAACATAACTGTTTTCTGGTAATTGTGAGCCAGTGGGGGCCCCCGCCCCCATCCTGTGGCATCCTGACCCTGCTCCCCCTATTAAATGCCAGATTAATAGGAATTCAATTATGAATTACATAGGTTATGAAAATATATTAAATCAGCTAAAATATAGTTTAATATACTGCATTCAGATAAATTTAAACCTTTACCTTTTCAATAAAGAAATGTACTTTCTTTCAGCTCCTTTGTGCTGCTTCTGTAATTCTGTGGCTCTTAAGATCGCAAGGGGCAGAAGGAGGCAGGTTCCTTTCAACTCCAAATCCTTTAGACTTGCTCTGTCTCCTCTCCTGAGACTTTAGAGCAAGTAGGAGAATAAGCTCCTTCTTTCTGATCTCTACCGGAACGAATGGATGCTGTTGCCAGTCAACATGCATGCCCTTTGAGGCCTAGTCAAGAGGACAGGAGCAGATCCACCAACCTCTAGATCAAAAGTCAACAGTAGAGGAAGTCCACAAGCAAAGAAGGCACTGAATCTTTGTGAAAATGGCAATGCCCCCTGGGGGGCAGAGATACATCTTTCTCTTGCATTTCAGAGTTATTATACTGCTTGTCCATGGTGTACAGGAATTGTAATGATCTGGTACTGTAGCTAGGAATTTTATGTAAGACTATTACACAGCTATTAGAAAACATTTTGGGGCAGTAAAGGGTAGCAATATATGAACACCTTGTCTTAAACATTCTATTCATTGTTCAAAAAGAAAATATTACATGAGGGGGTTTTTTCTTTTTTCAAAAAATTTCAACTTTTTCCAAATTTTCAGAAAAAAACAGAAGTCCTCGGGGGGGGGGAATGAGGGGAGAGAGCTTTTTTCCCCCAGATTTTTTTTTTCTGGGCCTTTACATCTCTACCAGGGTAAGGGCCATCTAAGCTGGCTCTAGTTTGAGATTTATCTTTTTTTCTTCATATGTATTGATCCTAGAATTAACTGGTCTAACTTTGATTCTAGAAAGAATGTGTTAGCAGCATATTGTCCATCTTTTCTCTCTACTCAGCCTAGGAGGGATTGCAGATAAGTAGGAATCTCCTTCTCTGAGAACACAAGATGTCAGCAGGCTAAATTATTTGGAGTGGATATCAGCATTTTGAAGAAGGCTGAAAACTTTATTCCTTTTGGAGTTCTAATGGATTTTCCTGTTCTAGGTAATACAGGGTTACAAGTAGATTGTCATGGGGGAGAACAAACTAAACAGTGGAAGCAGGAACTTTCTTGCAGCCTTTTTCTGGCACAAAGTGTAGCTTATGACCTAGCCAGCACAGTGTCCTTCCCTACCTCTGAGCAGAAGACTGGTAAATTCCTGGCCCACCTACAGCAAGCGAAGCTCAGACACTGTGGAGCAGCAGTGTTGCCAAACCGCTTTGTAAAACGGACTTCCTGTGTGCTGGATCAGGCTTTTTTCTCTGTAGGTTGCTTACCCTAGATTCATAGATAATAAGGCCGGAAGGGACCTTGGAAGATCATTGGGTCCAGCCCCCTGCACCAGGCAGGAAAGTTAACTGGGGGTCAGGTGACTCCAGCAAGGTGACTGTCTAGTCTCCTTATGAAGATTTTCAGGGTAGGTGATTGCACCACCTCTGGAGGGAGTTTATTCTACAGTCTGGACATCCTGACTGAAGTTTTTCCTAATGTTGAGCCTGAATCAGTCTTCCAGGAGTTTGTGGCCATTAACTAGCCCCATTTCAATTTATTTCCATTCTGCTTTTGTGCTTCTCTCTCCATCTCCTTGGAGGCATAATTAGTAAGAGATGCTGTGGGCCAAACCTGCTGCAGGGGGAACTGCTGCCATGTCTGGCACCTACAGAGAGTCAGCCTCACCCTCTGCACCCCATCCTCCATGAAGAGCTGTTGCTGTGCTTAGGCCCAGAGCTCAAGGCAGCCTCATGCTATTTCCTGGACAGACGTTCCTGTGGGGGAAAGGTGTGGATGTGGCCAGAAGCTAGGAGTTAACTGAGCAGCCACTAACTGAAAGATTCATGCAGACTCCTATTGCAGCTGCCCCCAAATTTCAGTGATTGCTAAAGGTAAATTTGGTGGTGAAAAGCCCAGGAGCTGCAGTATGGGGGAAGACTAACACCTCTAACTTCTTAATTGCTGGCTGTGCCCCCAGTGATGTTGTCTGGCCCAATAGTGTTCTGGAACTTCATCTAAGTCTGTGCCCAGGACCTGTAGCTCACTCGCCCACCATTTCTTGCGCTACTATATCTCCCATTCCAACACGAGGCAGCAAATTATTGCGTAGCTTTCAGTAATGCTCTTGGTTTATGTCACTTTCCTCTTTTAAAATTAAGGATATATTACAAGGATGGAGTTAAAATGATCATTCCTTTTTGAAAGCATTGTCAAACATTAAGGTATTATACTGTTATAGTATGTTATCTCCTTGAGCGTATGGCTTATTCTTCCTGCCAGGAGTGTTTTCTTTTCCAGTGTGTTGTTTACTGTTATGAAAGTACCTTTCTTTTTTTGTATGTCAGTCTAATTTGTCAAAGAGGATTAAAATTAATGGAAAATAACGGGAATCAAACTGGAGCCCTTCAAGAATTGTGGAAATTTAAGTTAAGTCTTCTTCTGGCATTTACTGTTAAGAGCCCAGATTTACAAAAGTGGAGTAGCAGTGCTTTTATTTTAATCCTTTTTTTTCCCTTTATCCCTGAGCTTCTATACTTAGTACTGTGGATTGATGATTGGCTCCACAAGGCTTAGCATATTCTTTCCGCCCATCTCCCGGTTAGTTCATTCCCTAGATTCTCTAAATATCATTCTAACTGCATTCGCAACTTTTAGGAGTCCTGTAGGACCCTTGCATCCTGAAAGCAAAGAATAAGAAAAGTAGGAAGTCTTGACATGTAAACTGTCTTAGCAACATATCATCTTACTTAAGATGTGCGCGGTTTTAGGCTGCAGCATGGGTATTGAGGAAACATTCAGAAACAAAATTAATTTAAATCTTGAGAATTTGATCAGAATAACAGTGTTTTAGCAAGTTTAGTTTTCTTTCTTCATTCTTTCCTTTTTTTATTTACAATACATTTATTTAAATTATAAGAGAAACAGCACTCACTGACAGATTGATATAATAATTCTGGAAGCTAGCGAAGCTTTATAGTTTTAATTTCCTCAAAACAATTGGTACAACTGAACTGCTGCTAATTTTTCAGTGCTGGGAAACTGCAATTCCCTTGTATAGAAAGGTCATTTGTTTGGTCAGATTGTTGCCTTTACTGGCTGGTGGTTGTAGGTCAGTTGCATTGAAGTACTGCCTGGCAGCTAGCACAATCTTTCCTTGACTCGAGCAGAAACCTATGGTTTCAAGCTGAAGAACCACCATTTTCAACCTTGGTTCTGCAGATTTGTGCAGTGTTTAGGTTTGATGTAATCTCACTATAAGAGGGAATTAAAATAATCCTTAAAGTGCAGAAAGGAGAAGTCACCCAGTTTTTACAGTTGTAGGTAGTCTTGCGGTTTGTTTGTTTTTTAAAACGTTGAGTAGATTGAGTAAAGACCCCTGGAGGATAGTGTTCTTAATGCAATAATTCTCTTAACGTGTCTTACTTAACTTTCTCCATTTAGTTCCTCAGTGAAATGGATGTGGCAAGAAAACGGGTCCCATTGTGTATCCTGCACTAACCGAGCCAGCAAGTCTGGCACAGAGCAATGTCTTGAAGAGTGTAGGTGCTGTACCTGCTGTGGGAGTATCACCATCCTTTCAGGTGCTCACTACAGAGTAGTGTTTCAACCATCAGTATTTCAACCAGTGACCAATGAATCATTTGTTCCTCTATAGCGGGGGTGTGAAATGCATGATCCATGA
Organism: Caiman crocodilus; assembly: GCA_030014935.1. Classification (NCBI taxonomy): domain Eukaryota; kingdom Metazoa; phylum Chordata; order Crocodylia; family Alligatoridae; genus Caiman; species Caiman crocodilus. The sequence goes on from JAGPOW010003182.1 coordinate 30,509,217, forward strand.
TCTGGATGTGGCCTTTAAAAGTGTGTTATCTGGTCTGCCATCTTTTCCAGGCCCAGAATAGAGTAGTGGGGGCAGGAGGTGTGGCAGAAAGGCCACCGTCTGTGCCCCTCTCCAGAAATCTGTCTCTGCCAGCATGAGAGGCTGGGGTTGAATTCCTCAGGGTGGAGATCTTTCTCCCTGTCTACATGACAAAAGCTTGGTGCCTCGGAGTTGGATGCTCTGGTCACCTGTGGGGGGGAAGCCCAACCCACCAGCCCAGGTAGCCAGTGAGGCTTTTTTAGATTGGTTGGCTTGTGGCCAGCATTGGCAGCTTTGATTGGACCAGGCTGCTGAGGTCAGAGAGGTTATTTAAAGACCTGGGCCTGGAAGAAGACAGCCATTAGCCATGCGGTCATCCAGGTGAATCTGAAACTGGCTCTCTCTTCATTACCGCATGCTCAAAGAGTGACCTGCCTCCAGAGGGAAACTCCAACCACCTCTGGATGTTGTGTGAGTAAGCTACTCGAGATCAGACTAGATATTTAGCTTGCAGTAACTCAGATGTGTGTTCAAACAGATACCTCAGCCACACTTGTTTGCTCTATGGTATTCCTCTGATATTGCTCTACCTTTCACCCTGTTTCCACCCTACTGCCTGTAATCAATAAAGTTCTCCTTGTGACTGATGTGGGAAACTTATTGAGGGATGGGTCTGAATTATGCCTAGGAGGCCCCTTAGGTCTGTGAACTAATGGAGGCTTCCCTAATAAGCACCTGACTTGGGGAAGTGCCCCAATTGCTGGTATTGGGTCTAGTACCCATTGGACAATCAGGCCTGTGTTTTCCAATGTGCACAGAGCCAGAATTGAGTCCAGAGGCTTGGATGGTGGCAGTGGGAACCCTAGGCTAGAGGGTGTGCTCCAGGGAAGGGGGCAGCTAGATGTGAGGCACCCCAGGGAGGGCACTCAGAGCCTGGAAGATAGTTGGGCACAGTGAGGTGGGAGGCTCAATGCAGCAGCGCCCCCTCCTGGCCCGCCACAGGAGACACCATCTTATAGAGTTTGCATCCCCTTGTCAACCTCACAGGTAACCTGGCTGCAGAAAGCGGCATCTGCGAACATCTCTTGCAACTGCTACAAGTATTACCATTCCCCAGTATAGGTGGCAATGGAAATTGGTGATACTTGATGATAGGGATGAGCAGAAGTAGCTGCAGTAGAGGCTGCACCAATATCTCCCCTTACGGCGGCATGAGGCGGACGAAAGGACTTGCATCCATATTAACCTCTTAACTGTTAGCTGTTTTAATGCTTCTCTGTCCATGGTGGCAAAGCTTCTTGCCCCAGTAAGAGCTAAATGTCCAGCTTCCCTGTCAGCACCATGGGTGGAGTCAGCTGTGGCCAGAGCAGGTTAGCCTGCAAGGAGTGTAGCCCATGGATCTATCTAAATCACAGCAGAAGCCCTGCCCCTGCCATTCTGCTGCTGAGTGGCTAAGGCAAAAATCAAAGCATTAATTGCCTCTTGGCTACTCAGCAGTATTGGGGTGGAGGGTGCGTGGCAAAAAGAGCGAGATTAAAGGCACCACTGGGTTGCAAACTGTTGCATTTTAGGTAGGTTGCTACCAATGGACCAACTGAGTTTGCCATCCCTGCTGTATAGGTATTAGAACATTTATTAAATTGACTTTGTTTGGACTCTAAATGTGGCAGTCACTGAAACGTCAGGTTTTGTCATTTGGCAGTACATTTTATAGATAAAGGGTTTTTTTCCCCCTTCTGAGGGAATGCCAGTCCTGGTAGTATTTCTTATTTTAACAGTAGGTTATATTTTGAATGTGTGCTCTTTTGAAAGATTCTACCAAATGCAAATATATGTGGATCTTAAATTGCAGGTGCACAGAACCATCCATAGGACTTCATTATTTTTGTTTCTGACTGTTACAGTACTTAAATTTAATAGCAACTTCCTTTAAAGAATCCTGTATTGTTTTACAAATAGTAATAAATTCTGATTTCCTCCTTTCAAAATTCTCATTTTTAGAAACATGGTCATAGACTCCTTAATTTCCTTACTGTATTGTGGTGTAACAGCAAAAATCTTTTCTATTCCAAGCACCATCCTAAAGAAAAAGCAGTTTGTTTACAGTTAATTTCAGCTGTCAAATAATTGATTGGATTGAATTCCTATTACAGTGTTACTGATATTTGGCTATGGGCTTCTCCCTACTGTCTGACCTTTGCTGCCACAACTTAGTGGGATGGTTTTATGGAGAAAGTAATGTGGAAGCCATGCTCAGCTAGGCATTTGTCTACAGTGCCAGCACAAGAATTTTTTTGTGCTATGAATAGACATTGGAAAACAACTCTTTATGTTAAACCTCTTGGTGCAGTTCTAGACAACTAAAAATGAAACTATTTCAGTGATGAGGAAAGCCTTTTTAATTTTTGTGAACTTCATATTTTATTTTAGTTTTATTTTTCAGGAATTAATGACTAAGTTACCAAATAACCTTTAATGTAATGCAGCCAGCATATGATGTTCAGTTGTTTGAGGTTTACTCCTTTGCTTTTTCAGATGGTAAAATATGGTGTAATTGGCACAAAGTTCTTGATTGAAGATTTGCTTCACTGGAAAACTCTCTATGTTGCTGGACGCCTACAAAAGCCGGTAACTACATTGATTTGTTTAGTGCCTTGTACTTTAAATATGGAAATACAGAAAAGAAAAAAATCAGATGCCATAGAAGGTAGTAGGGGTGTAGGTTGTAGTTGTGTTGGTCTAAGGACATACGTGGACAAGGTTCTTTAGGTGAATCTGATCTTTTATTAGACCAACTTAAAATTTGTCTGCTTATAGAAAGTAGGGTTAATTTTCAGGTGATCACACTCTCTCTAAGGCAGTACTTAACTGTTCATCCATGGACTAGGGGATACCGTTCTGCTGGAGCACAGCCTTTCAAATAGGAAATAAAGTAGAAGTTACTAGATAGACTACCACATTTTAGCTAAATCTGGACATAGCATTCATAGCATCTTGGTCAGATCATGTTTTAAATAGCTGGATTGTACTTGAGTATTTGTAAAAGGATAGTATGTTATTGATTATGACATACATTTCAGGATTAGTTGTAATTTAGTGTAGCTAAAAATCTGATATTTTTTAGAAAGAAAGCTGCTTTGCCATACCAGTATAATCTATCTCACTGTATTATTACCACACCTCCGTTCAGTGATATGGATTGTGTTACATCAGGGGTGCTTGGATAGCCTCTCTGCAGGTCAGCATTGTATGAAACGTTTCTTAAATGTAAAAAGCATTCTGTTAGACCTCTAGGTGGCAGCTAGTCTGAGTTAAGTGAGAGAGAGAACTAATTTCAAAACTTGGGAAAAAGTATGAGAAGCTGCCTTTATTAATGTAAAACAAATCAGTAGCAGGACGCTTAAACAGTTAAGTGTTTACCTAAACCTGGATTTTTTTTTTTTAAGGTTTCTTTCATTTTGAAACCTCATCCTGTCCAATAAATGTGTTTATATTTTTAACTTTTTTGCTGCAGCTTTTGGTCTGTTCTGCTCACAATGAGTATAGCTTGGCCATGCTCTGAATCCCTTATTTACCTCAGAGGAAGTTGTGCACTAAAATGTACAAAACATTCTGGCACTCTACATTTAAATGCTTTTAACAATAAGTAGCCAGAGACCTTTTCGTGCATGTGTGTTTTAATAAGCAGGACGAAGTATTGGTCCAAATCCTTTTTATTAAGTTAATGAGAGTTCTAGCTAGCTAAAGACTTTGTATTTAATTCCATTGTTCCACTATAGGTATGTAGCTGAAGACTTGAACCCTCTCTCCTTGTATCCATCCACATGTAGAGCCAGAATATATAGAGTTACTTATCTCCTATTAGGCAATTGGAACTTGAAACAATGTCACTTACACAAGTTTATTAACAAACCTTCTATTTATTAACCTTTCCAGTTATTTTTGGTAAAGTATTTTTTTGGTGGTAGCAGGTCCACCACTTGTTTGACATTCTATTCTGGTCTGTAAGTCCTTAGAATGAAAGGTTTTTTTCCCTCTGTAAAATATAAAACATTTCCCTGAATCAAGAGAAATCAAAGGGAACATTATACTTAGATCATATCAAGTTCTTTTCTTTTTTACAAAGCTGAGAAATTTGTACACTAAGCTTCATGGTAAGGATATAATAAAAATATGAATTCTATATTTTTGCATATATACCATGTGTATAATAGGAATTTTTGCAAGTACACACCATTTTACTATCTTTTGAAAATTTTAGCTCGTCCAAATGCTCTAATAATATATCTGCCTCAATCACCAGTTTCTTGTGGAACATGAGCTATTTAATAGTTTTTGAAAAGGGTGGGTTTTTTTAAACACCCTTAAACATCTGTTTTATATTTCCAATAACTACAGTGTCTGCTGAGAGCTAGTTGTCTTAACTATTGATTATATTGACTGTAACAGTACTCAGGTGCTTCCTAAAAATGAACTTTGCTTAAGTTTGTAGAAGTAGTTCACTTCAGTGCTCTGTGCTTTAGCAGAAGCTAAAGAAGTAATAGTTTTCATTTTATAGCAGTGGTATTCAACCTTTCTGTCCCACAGGCTGGATGAGTGGGACCCAGTCAGTCTACAGGCCAGATCCAGCTGATGAGCCCTATGTGCAGGGGTGTAGAGGAAGGTGGGGGAGGCAGCCAGCCTGACCCCAACCTGGTCACACAGGGGGAAGAGGGTGTGGGATGGCTGGATTTGGCCCGTGAGCCAGGAAGTCGAATACCCCAGATTTATAGAAGTCTTACAATTATAGGTTAGTACTAAAAAGAGGAATTTCCCCATGTTTTTCAACTGTCAATTAATAGGAAAAGCAAACATACCAAAGCAGGACTGTTTATCTAGGAAGAGAGCTGATGTGTGTAAAGGTCTGCTTCATGCATGTGTTAGAGCAGCATCAAAGGAGCCTGGAAAGGGGAAAAATGTAGATTGAAGATCCTGTTGGCTTTCTACAAAGAGAATTTTTATCTCAAGCCATCCTTCCTGCCTGTCTCCTATATGTTACTATTGGGTGGTAGCCTGCTTTTTATTTCTTTCCTATTCAGCAGGGATCCTGGCTTTCTATGATTTAAAAAAAATCCAAAATTCTATGATAAAGAATTTAAGACTCATGTTTTTCCGTGATATTAAAATGAAATGCCATGTACAAATTGCTTCAAAATTGTATGCATATCTGAATGTAAATAAATCTGAGATATTTACAATTTAAAATTCTATAGGCAACCCCCACTTTAATGTGGTTTCATTTAGTGCTGTAGTGCTCATTTAAAATTAATGCCTAATTTCAATTAGCGCTGAGCCAGTTTCACTATAGTGCTCAGTGAAGCAGGAGCAGTGGCAAGAAGCGGTGAGTGGCAGCGAGTAGGTGGCCTCCAGCAGGGACCCAGGGTGGGGCAGCAGGAGCAGGGTGGGGGTGGGAAGAAGCGGCAGGGGCAAGAAACAGCAGGTGGAGGGGCAGGCGTGAGTGCAGAGCCCCTGCCAGGGTGCCGGAGCCGGCAGGAGCATGCACCATGGGCTGGCACATGGGGCCAGAGAAGTGGTGGAGAAAAGCTGTGAGTATGGGGCCCCATAGTGCTGGAGCTGGCAGGGGTGCAAGCTGTGGGTTAGCACGTGGAGCAGCCAGCAGGTGGGTGGAGAGGTGGGGAGAGTCAGCAGCGGTGGTGAGAAGCTACGGTAAGAAGCAGCAGTAACCAATTATTTCTGTTTACATTAATGCCTATGGGGAAATGGGTTTCGCTTAATGTGGTTCCACTTAACGCGTGGTTTTCCCAGAACCAGTTAAGAGCATTAAGTGGGGGTTGCCTGTGTAGGCTGTAAATTTTGTGTGTGTATTACCAAGGTGCATCTATATGTGTGCTTTAATGCTCAGTAACCTATTTTACTATGCATTAAAGTGTTGGGTAAAAAAATCTGTGCAAATAGGCTACTGCACATTAAGTGTCACTTCAAAAGCATGCACTCTTGCTATGCACATTAGGGCAGTCTAAAGCACGTCTATGTAGTACTTCCAACATGAGGCACTAAATAAATGTGCACTAGGCTTCCCTAATGCGCAGTAGTGAAAGTACCACTTTTTTAATGTGTTAGGAAAAGCACATTAAAGCGCATGTAGATGCATCCCCAGTGCCTCGATCATTACAATTTGAAAAATTCTAAATACCTATATATTTGCGGGTTTTATTTTGGTTTGTTTATCTTGGAAATCAGAGCTCCCCCTGCTCCTTCTCATCAAGATGCGGGTCCAACTGAGGCTCTCCCACCCTGCTGCTTTGTAGCGTTGAGCAGCCCTGATATGCCAGTACCTCTCGCTCCCAAGCCATAACTCCCCCCAGGCCTTCCAGTGTGACCCACACACCTCTGCCCTTCCACTGCCAGCCCTGCCAGCATAATTTGCAGGCGGAGCTGGCCTTAGGAGTAGGCAGTGAAGGCAACTGCCCAGGGCACCAAAATATGGGGGGAATGTCACACCACCGCAGGGCAGGCCCCGCCTCAGCTGGGGTGGGGCAGAAGGAGGAGGCAGTAAGCTGGAGGCACCCACTATTCCCAACCCAGTGCTCCCTGCCCCCCAGTATGGGGTGGGGGTGTGGGGTAGTAGGGGTGCTCAAGCACAGGTGATGCCACAGGCAACGTGTTATGAGAGCTTGGGAGGGCACATGTTCTACCCTCAGATTTCTTTCCCATGGTGGGGCACAGTGCCGTAGCCAAGCTGGACTGGCACTAGGTAGAAGCCACCTTTTGCAGCACAGTAGGCAGGCCCTGGCACGGAAGGCAGAGTTGGATGCTGGGATTTGTTGCTGCTGCTGCCACAGCAAGCCCCACAACAACTGTGCCACCATGGCGAAGCTTCCCCTGCCCACCACTGTGGTGGCAAGCAGTGAGTACCTTAAATTCACAGTGTGGCTGATGCAACCATTGCCGTGAACCCTGCAATGAGTCTCACTGCTCACCTCCACCCTCTTGTGCTGGCTTCTGCCTACTGGGCTACAGAGGTAGTTCCTACCACTGATGACAGCCTGTGCCTTACTGTGGGTGCAGAAATCTGGGGGGGCATGTGCCCCCTACCCCCTTCATGTCCACCCAGCGCATTGACACTGGTGCTCAACCCCTCCCCAGGGGTGTACACAGTGGTGAGGAGCAGACTTCATGCTCCTTCCCTCTTTTTCCCCTTCCCCCCTGGACAAGCTACCTGTGGCTCTGTGCCACTCCCTGGCCAAGGCCCTGCAGTTGCACATTCTAGCCCTAGGCACCACACAGCTCCCTCAGCCACTAAACCTGCCCTGCTCTCTCCCTCACCATGTGGGCTTAGTGTGAGCTGCCACCTCCATTTCCCAAGTTGTGTGTGTCACCACTCCTCCACCTCCACACCCACCCTATGGCCCCCCTCCCATAGACTTACCTGCAGGCAGCTGTGGGAGCTGGTGTCCACCATACTATCTAGGGCTCTGTTACCAGCCATTTGCATGTGTGCATGCACAAACATAACCATACTACCCTCTGCCTCTTATCACCCCCCTCCCACTCTCCTCAGTCCCAAGTAGCCCCTTGCAGGTTGGAACTCTGTCAGCCTGCAAGGGGAGCCCATGGTTTCCCACATTTTTCTCCTTTAAAGGAAAAAATCCATGTTTTCCCATGGCAAACAGAAAACCCAGATCCCTGCTAATCAGATATGATGATATTTTCCTTTTGATGCAGGTAGAATTATTATTTAACTAACCTGCTTTTTTTTCTAAATCAAGGAAAAGGAAAGAGCCACACAAAAACTGAAGAGGATCTAATACTTTTTATTTATAAAAGTCTTGTAATTGTAACCTGGCACTAAAAATGGGGATTTAATACAGATATTAGACCCTTTTGGCTTAATTGCATTGTATTATGCATAAATGATCTCTTAACATTAACTTTATATTTTTCTTTGGCTGGAGTGATACTTTTCAATAGTTCTGTCTTCAACAGAAGTTGCTTCGTGAAATCTTGCTTTTGAATGCTCTGGTTCGTTTGTTTGTTTTTTTTCCCCCCCCAGGTAAAAATTCTGACCCAAAATGAGAATGGTAAGCTGCAAGCTGCCCTTGTTAGCAATTTGAAGAGTGCAGTCACAGCAGCCTTTCTCATGTTGCCAGAAAGTTTCTGTGAAGAAGATCTCTATATGCAGATCGCAGGACTTTCCTACTCTGGTTAGTGTATATGTTTATAACCTCCTTTGAGGAGTAAAGCCTGTCTTTGGGGGAGTATCATACATTGTAGGTGGAGCTGTAGTAATTCATGTACGTTGCTAGGGATAGTAGGAAGTCTGAGTCATAAACTCAAGAGTAAGTAGGCCTTGGTGAGACTATTAAATCTTTAATGTGGCCTGATTCTGCATGTGAATTTGGTGACAGTTTTGATTTTGATTTCGGTTGAAAGAGTCTCTGTCCCATTATGTGTGCCAACATTTCATGCTCTGGTAACTTTGTGAAATTTTAGTTCCAAGGGAGATAAATTGAAAAGTATAACTCAATCCAAAGGGAAAAAATAACTATAAAATTAATGTAAGATAACTTGTGTATATTATAATGCAATTAAGCAATGAAATTAGGGGTCTAATTTCTATACAAAATTTTCATTTTTAGTACTAGCAATGAAAATGGTTTGGGAGCTAGGGCATATGACTATGAGGAGATACTGGGGGAACTGGGCTTATAGAACAGAAGTTACACACAAACTGGTTTAAGTAATCATAAACGGATTTAAACATGTAACAAAACAGTTCAGTCCAAATAAACCTCTTTCAAAATGGCTGAAACTGGTTTCAAGATAAACCTGGCTGAATAAAGTATTAGACTTAACTGATTTAGGTCATACCAGTTTACAGAACTTCTGTTTTAGACCCCTTCCTGGTTTATGTCAACTCTCAGTCCCCCAACATCCCAGGATGCTTTGCAGCCCTGGGCTGGACTAGGCTGGGGCTGTCTGCTTCAGCAGAGCAAGTTTGGTCCCAACCTTCTCCCTAGCCAGAGTACTATCACTGCTCTGGCTGGCTGAGAAGGGAGCAGGGGTGGGAAACCCAGTAGTTTGAGGGGAAGGGAGGGGTTTACTCCCCCCTCTGTCCCCATTCCCACTGGCATAGGACCCCAGCCAGGATCTGCCTGGCTGCTCGTACCCAGCCCCTTCCCACTTCTGGGGTACTGCTTGAGCAAGCCGTGGTGCTCCAGCTTCTTTGATTCTTCTTTCACTGTCTTCAACAGCTTTTCCTTTTCTTGTGTCTCTTTAGTTAAAGCTTTGTGTGTCAATAGTAACCTTCCAGAATGATATGTTTCTTTTGTCTTTTTATTCACCCAAGGTTTATATACTCAGACTCTGAGAGGACTGTGGATCACAAAATAGTACAAACACACCTGGTCCACAGAATATATTCTTACTCCAAAAATCTGGAGCTCTTTTTCTTATTGTCCATTTTTCTAGTTCCAGTGCTCTTAACTCATTAAGCCTGCCATGTCAAGTCAATCCAAAAAGAAGTCAAGTCCTGAATTCCAACTTCATCTGTACTCCCTCCCTTGCAAAACCAGTTTGGCAAGTTTAAGTGACTGAGCCCTGGAACAGATTTCACAATCCTCAACAGCTCTAAGTTCAAGCAGTCTCCAATGTCTAAGTCCAGCATTAAACAACATTTCCAAATCCTATGCACAGTGAAGTCTCTCATTCCAAACAAATTTAATAGTACCCACCCAGGGAAGGGGAAAGCTTCAGCGCTCCTGCAGTGAACAGGGGTGGGGGTGCTGGGATGCTTGACAAGGGCTGCTGCCCCCCTCTTCCTCCAGGCAGACCTCAGCTGGGAACCATGCAGGCCAGGGTGGGGTTTAAGTCCCTCCTCAATCATACTCAGCCTGGCCATGGCCCCCTGAGCTCAGCTTCCCTCTAGCCTTCTGGCCACTGCCAAAGGAAAGGGAGGGCTCTAGTACTCCCAGCTTCTAGCTTGATCCACTGCAGGCATGTGGCTGCATTTCTGGAATCAAAAGCAAATGTCTTTGCTTGCCAGTTCAACCTATGCAGGTTAAACTAACCTGCAAAGATTGAATCAATTTGGGCTTGGGCTTTTTGAATGTCTGTACTTAGGCATTCAGTCTGCATAAGAGAAGACTGAGTGGGGGATTTGATAGCATCCTTCAGCTACCTGAAAGGTGGTCCCAAAGAGAAGGAAGCCTAGACTGTTCTCAGTGGTGACAGATGACAGAACAAGGAGCAATGGTCTCAAGTTGCAGCAAGGGAAGTTTAGATTGAATACTAGGAAAAAATCTTTCGTACTAGGAGGGAGGTGAAGCAGTGGAACAAGTTATCTAGAGATGTGATGGCATCTCTGTCCTTAGAGGTTTTTAAGGCCCTGTCTGGAATGGTCTTGTTGGGGACAGCCTGCTTTGAGCAAGGTTGGGTTGGACTAGATGACCTTCTGAGGTCCCTTCCAACCCTAATTTTCTGTGATTCTATGAATGGCTTTCTGATAAAGCTGTGATAGCCACTTTATGCTTGCAGACCACAAAAACAATACTTTTTCTGTAAAACTTCTAAGTAATGTTCTTTTTTGTAGGTATACAAAACTGTTTCTCAAGACTACCTCGCCTGCAAACTTGAAAAAAATTGCCTTAGATAATAGGAAAATGACCTCATTTTCATATTGAGGTGTCCTGAACTGAAAATTCTGTTTTCAGTGTTTCAAGGTATTGAAAATAAACTAGGTTCTTTTCTCCACTGGGAAAGGGTGAATCTGATTTGTCTTAGCCCTGGGGTGTCAAACATATGGCCTTTATGCTGGATTTAGTCCATGGAGGTGCTCTATCCAGCCTGTTGGACTACCAGCAGGCCACTAGAAGTTGCAAGGCATGGCTGGGAAGATTGGCATACTGAAGAATCCAGGACCCTTGGGCCCCAGTAGACATGGATGAACAGTGGCTGACCCACCTCTGGTCACCCTCTGGCCACTTTGCCTGTCACTACTGCTATGATCCTATCTCCTCAGCACTGGCCCCAGCTGCAATTCCCAAGCTTGAGCTGCCACTGCAGCATAGGGTGTGCAGCAGCAGCAGATCTGGTTTCAGTACAGGGCTCACAGCAGGGTCTGGAGCTGCTGTTACATGTCCTGGGTCAGAGCTGGAGCTGCTGATGTGGTCACCAGAGCTGCTTCTATGTGCTCCAGGTTGGAACCAGAACTGTTGCACACGCTTCCTCATGCCCTGTGCTGGGTCCAGTCCGGAAGGAGCCCCATGGTTTGAATCTGGCCCAGGTCACAAAATGAATTTGACAGCTCTATCTTAGCTGATCCATTCCCCTCCCCAGCCCCTCCATCTGTAGTTTTTCCAGTGTCTGAGACTTCTTATGATCCTAAATTAGCCAGTGAATCAGAATGATGATTCTTGCTAGTGATGAGTTTTGCTTGACTTGTACAGAATGGTGAGTCGGCCTTTGTGTGTGGATAATGTTCCTTCTCAGGCTGAGAGAGAATGGAGGAAACTAATAGTCTTACCATGTAAATTCTAGAATGCTTGCCAAAAGTAGCAGCTGACAATCCAGACAATAACTATGTACACTGTTGAAGAACTTGTTAGAGTCTAACTAATGTCATAACCTAATGTAGTGGGTCCAGATCCTAAAGTCCTTATTGAAATTGATAAACACCTTGCTTTAGGCAAAAACTGAGTAACTTTTGTCTGTCTTAGATGATTAGGCAGGTGGAGAAGAATAAAAGCATAAACAGTTGAGCTCCTAAACTTTCTCCTTAATTGAAGATTTTTTTTATCCCATAAATTTTAGCCTTCTCAAATAATGAAATGTGAAAAAATTATAAAAACTGCTAAAGGGACTTACTAAAATATGCTATTTAAAAGATTATTAACTAATCTTCTAGAGGTGTACCAATACATTGGTCCATTGCTACTTATTAAAAAGTAAATTTATTGTGGAGCAAAATACAGATAGATTACTTTGTAGTAGTATTCTGTGGCATGCATGTTATGTGGCCACATCTTTTCTTGCAAGTTGTATCTTAGGGGAGGTTACTTCAGTTATGAAATAAAAATGTGCAGGTCATTAAAAATGCAGAAAGTCAAAAAATGCAAATCAAATTTGTTCACTTGCAGTTTTGTGCTAGGGTTCTTTGCTGGCAGCTTTTGCTTGAGAAGGTGACATCAGTCATAATATGATGCTGATTGCTGGTATCTCTGCTCCAAATTCTGTCCTCAATGGAAGCAGTCCTGCATTATCTCTCTACCCATGCTATTTTTGGGGTGCTTTATAACTATACTTGATTGCTTGCTGTGACTGTTGTGAAAAACTTACAAAAGTTAAAGGTGTGTGCATCTTTTTTTCTCCCACCTTGGAGCTATGGGCTGAGGATGTTTAGTTTAGAGGGATGGGAAGAGTGTTTGGTGGGTTTTTTTGTTTTGTTTTGGAGGGAGAGGGGGTTAGCAAAATGTGAACACTGGGCTTTTGGCAGAATAGCATCATAAAGGACCAGGTCCCATCTTTGACAAGTGTCTGAAGAGTATTTCATTATTAGAAGATACACTCCCCAATGGAGTGCATGTGGCTTGAAAATATTTAAAGATTACAGTGTTTCATATAACTTCGGTGACATTTTAATTTCCATTATATTCCGTTTCTTTGTATTTTATTCTCTTAGGTTTAAGAGAATAAAGTGGCTTATTTTCTTTGATTTAGGTGACTTCAGAATGATAATTGGAGAAGACGGGTTAAAGGTGCAGAACATTGTGAAACCTAATGTGCCCCATTTTCAAAAGCTCTATGCTAATATATTACAGGACTGCCCTCAGGTAGTGTATAAGCATCAGCTTGGAAGGCTGGAGGTAAGTGGTGCATGTTATACCTTTTTAAATCCACAAGAGAGAGTGCTTAATTCTTTGAGAGACTACAGGAATTACACCATGCACTTCTGTGACTTTTTGTCTATTTCCTCTGTCTCCCGTATATTATTCTTGGACTAATCGGCGAAGGCAGCAGCTGACAAACATGGCACAAACACCAGTCGCTAAGACCAAAGCTTGGTTAACGCAAATTGTAATTGGTGTTCAGTGTATTGGGTCATTAACAGGATCAGCTTGGCGAGGGAACAGGTAAAGGGTGTTTTAAACGGGGATCAGCAACCCACAGCACATGAGGCCATTTTGCTCGGTGTACCATCGCCAGCCCAGGCTCTGGACAGCTACTGCCAGCAATGGAGCCTGGGCTGCTCGCAACAGAGGCCTGAGAGGCTTCAAGCCTGCTGGAAGCAACCCAGGCTCCATGGCTGGCAGAAGCTAAATAGAGGCTTGGCTGGCTACAGCCAGGATGCTGCAGATAGCTGCTCTGAAGCCCCTGCATCAGTTCCATACAGCTGGTGGCTGCATACACACCTGAGAGTAGATGGCAGGGGAGGGACCAGAGGCAGCGCAACCCCAGCCCCTCTCCCGACTTCCACTCTGAGGCACATGTGCAGCTACCAGCACAGAGGTGATTTGCAGCCTGCCTGCTGCCTGTCACAGGTGCCCAGAGCCCAGGCTGGCTACAAACAACTGTGCCTGGCTCCAGAGCCCCGGCATCAGTTCTGTGCTGGCAGTGACAACATGTGTGCCTCAGAGCAAATCGCTCTGAGAGGAGCTGGGGTTCTGCTACCTCAGTCCCTTCCCTCACCGTCTGCTCTTGGGCTGGCGCAGCTACTAGCACAGAGCTGATGTTAGGGTTCCAGAGCAGGGCGGCACCAGCCTCTTTCCAGTTGGACCAGGGCTGGGCTCAGCTGGGCTGGGAGGCTTTACCCCTCCCAGCACTGCTCCTGCCACCCACCCCATTCCTGCCTGCTGTGAACCCAGCCCCTCCACTGGGGAGAGGCTGGCATTGCCCCTGCCAGGAGCACCATGCCTTTGTGGGCTCAGCTGCGCAGGGAGGGCAGATGATGACATTACTAAGAGGGGCAACTATAGAGGAGCTAAGGCAAACTTTGGGGTTGTTAGCCCCCCCCCCTCCCCCCCCCCGCCTGCACTGCCTCTGCAGCTGGCTGATGGGCGGGCTCTGGGCCAGGGCCTCAGCATGTTATGCTGCAGCCCGGGTGCTGGCTCCCCAGAGAAGCACAGGGGCTACAACAGGCCCAGGGTGTTCTCGAGTTGGACTTTGTCCGTGCAGCCCTGTCGCCTAGCCACATGCGTGTGTCTGGTTATGTGTGCATCTCTGGTTGTGTGCGTTTCTGTCTACGTGTGTGTCTGGTTCTCTCTCCTTTTCTCTCTTTCTCTTTCCCTCTATCTCTCTTCTTTCTCTGTTTTTTTTCCCTCTGTACAACATTCTTAGCAAACAAGAATATTCAGCAACAAAGGTAGTGTATCAAGTTTTATTTATTGTCACCAGATTTAGAATTTTTAGATAACCTGGTATTTACTGAAAAAAAGTAAAAATTATGATCCTTAACTACACTAATATGCAGTGTGTCCTACCATGTATCCCTGGCCCTGGTGTTGTTTTTCTGGCATACCGGCACTCTGCCACTTTGTAAGGTAGACGTTGTAGGTTTTTTGGCATTTTGGCCAAAAACATTGCCTATCCCTGTTCTAAAACATGTGGCTTAATGACTTTCATAATAAAGAAATTATGAAGGCGATGGTTCAAAACAGATGCCTTGGAATAATAATTTAGGAAGTAATTTGTCTAAATAAAAAATGGGTACCTGTGCTACCTATTTAAAGCTATTTGGGGTACTTCTAACTACATTGAAGTCTATAGTGCACTATTTAATGCACTTATGATAAAGGGAAGGAAGAAACTTGAAAAGGACCATTTCTCCAATATGTCTATAGTTAGATTAAGACATTGTCTTACATTAATGCCAAAATAGTTACCATGCAAAATAATCAAAACCAAGTAACACAGAAAAAATTTGTTCACTGTTAAGGTTGAGACAAGTTGGATACTTAATCCTTTGCATGGGGAACACCATTTCTAAAGATACTGGACTGAGGTTTGCATTTCATTGTTTAATTTGAAAGAGATTAAGTTACACAATTTGGAAAAGCAAATAAACAATGGTAAATATATACTCTTATTCCCCAAAGTAAAAAGCACAAATGCAGCCATTTAACCCTAATCAAAACAAACTATAACAGAATATCATGAAGAGATTTATTTCTATTAATAGTTGAAGGCACAGTCTACAATTTTATGCACACATTTAGCATCTCTCAGAAATGTTCTTGCTGGATTTGGAGATCTTGAATATTTAATTCAGCTTTCCTGCCTTTGTCAAGATGTACAATAGTGTGCAAGATTACTTTTAGGTACTGTTGAATTTAGTAAAAGATCCATTTAATTGTCCAAGATGTTTTGGCATATGTTGAAAAACACAGAGCCAAGGGAGTGATAGTCAAAATACCTCCTGTATATCAAATAAGCTGAACATGGTCAAAGTTTAAGAAAGGTCAGAGAGCAGTTCTGACCAAGTTTGAATGTAAACTAATGTATAAAAGGAGAATCCCATAACATACATATTCTTATTCTTTATACAACATTAAGAAAAATCATGACTCTTGAATGTACTTGACACATTGAATATTGAACAGAGAGGTGGTTAGCCATTTTAGACTGAAGTCAGGCAGAAGATTAAGTAGTTGGAATGGAATATGGAATTGTGTGTTCCATGATCTTTGAATACTATGTTTTGTTTTTTCTGTTTGTTTATTAAAAAGTAACTTGGTTATTTTTACTGCAGAATGTGTACGTGTAGTTTTGATGCTGTTTGGGTAATACATTAAGTCCTGCTAGGCTGTCTTTCATCTTCAGGCCTGAGAGAGCATATTAGAAGGGTTTGGGGGAATTTTATTACTATTGTGTGTAAAAGAGATGGCATTCAGTTTTTGCAAAGATAGGTAATGTTAGGTAATTTTGTCAGAGACTAGCGATAGCCCAAACCCACATTTGCTTTAAAGAGTAATCATTTTGTTTACTGCTCCCCCTCCCCCTAAAGATGATTGTGTTCACAGTTTGCACTGTCTTATTTTTTATAATGTTCAGATTGATAAAAGTCCAGAAGGTCAATTCACACAATTAATGGCTTTGCCCAGGACGCTGCAACAAAGGATAACTGCTCTTGTAGACCCCCCTGGCAAGAACCGAGACGTGGAAGAGATTTTACTGCAAGTTGCCCATGACCCTGACTGTGGATTAGTGGTACGCCAGGGTATGTTTCTAAATTAACACGTAGATTCTTTTTCAAGACATGGTCTATTTAAGAATAAATGTTGTTATAGTATGTGTAGGCTTGCCAGAATTTGATTTTTTTTTTTTAATAATTTCTGTTCATTTTTAAGCATTTATTTCAATCTTTTATTTTAAATTAACAACATAAAGATTTTCTACCCCTGCAATGGCAAAGAAAACAACAAAAAGACCATGAAAAACCAGAACTTAAGTAGCTTGTTATCTTTCTCCAGCCTACTTCCAGCACCTGTGAACAAGCAGTTAACTGCTTTATTGATGAATCATTAAGCCACAGGCTGTTTTCTTTTTTAAAGAGATTGGACCACTATACTCCAGCCTGTGCCTCCCTTCTGTTTCCCCCTTTTTTAGTTATTAACAATGGAAATATTTTCCATTGTCTGTGCACATGAGTTGAAAATCAGCTTTTACTGATTAAAAATTGAATCCTGCCACAGCTAAGTATGTGCCACTTAAGCTGTCATAGAGTATAGCCTAACAACTTGAAGGGAAGAAAAAGGCTTGATCTTGAGATGTTTTGGATATAATTGGATATAGAGACAGGTTCTATGAAACCTTATTAACTGGTATCTATTTATTTGAATTAATGTATAAAGCCCCTCTTTTAAAATCTAAAATAAAATTGAGTTAGTTTAATTAGAACATCTATCTTTATTTCTGGTTCCTTGAAATTTGTAGGATTGCCTAGCCTGGCAGAACAGATCTAGGGCTTCAACTAAATATTAAGTTTTGTATCACATCAGTGCTATGCAGAGGTGCTTTGTGCTGCAGAATTAATTTGGAGTTAGAGGAGAAATTCCAGTAAGTGGCAGTATTCTCACTGTACAGTTTAATAAATATGCATGTGGGGTGCCTTGCAGAGATCAGGCTTGGGGCAAAAAGAATGAACATTTTGCTTTCACAGGTTGTTCCTGCAGATCAAGTCTTAGTTGCATTTGCAAGTTAATGGATAAGAATATACGTGCCATATTGTGTGAAACTACAGGTCCATCTGGCCCAGTATCATGTATCTCTGTGGCAGAGGGCAGTTGCTAAGGGGGAGAATATTTTAGCGTGGTGTATCCAGACTGATCTGTTCCCTGCTCCTCTCCTCCTATACCTCCTAAGCCTTTAGGAGCTTAGGAAGTCATAACTTTGAGATTGTTCCCCCTGCCCACCCACACTCACCGACAGTAGCAGAGTATACACATCATAGTTAAAAGGTACAAACAGGGAGCTAGGGAAACTAACGGGGGTAGGAGTCAGGGTGGGAATGAGCCTCCTGCTCATTCTTCTATTCTCTCCAGCTTCCTGCTTATTTTCTTCCTCCTTCAGAGGAGCAGGGGGATGGAAACCAACAGGGGGCTGGAGGAGGGTGGACTGTAGCTTCTGGGGCTACAGCCCCCATGTGCTATGTGGGGGGGTACATGGCAACCATTGGCAACACATAGGGGGTGCACCCCCTCAGAAGAAGTGCCGCCAACACTGTCAGGCACCATTGGTGTCTGTGGGCAGTCAGTGATTGCCACTGGCCACCATTGACAATGCTGGCAGCATCTTCGGGTGGTCACCGACCCGTAGGGTACACACAATTCATGCAGGGGACCCAACCATCCTAAGTAGCCCCCACACCTGCCCACATACTGACTCTTATCCCTCCACATACCCACCCATATCCCCCCTCATCACACAGCCACCATGTGATAAAGAAACCAAAAGCAAGTATTAAAACATATTTAAAATTTATTTTATTATGAACCTAGAGACACTGGTAGGCTTCCAAAAATCTAACATTGTAAATATAGCAATAAAACATTGCCCATCTGATCAATCCCTCTCTCTCTCTTTTGTTCTAATTGTGGAAGAATGTGGATTTCAGGGTATTTTAAAAAGTGAATTTGGGATGCTGCTTCAGCAGTCTAGCTGTCACAAGGGTCTAGCATCCCCAGGTACCAAGCTGCTGGGCCTCAGAAGCTCCTGCGGGCAAATAGGCCCCTGAGCTGCTGGCCAGAGCAAGT
The DNA here is from genome assembly GCA_030014935.1 of Caiman crocodilus. Taxonomy (NCBI): domain Eukaryota; kingdom Metazoa; phylum Chordata; order Crocodylia; family Alligatoridae; genus Caiman; species Caiman crocodilus. The sequence goes on from JAGPOW010003182.1 coordinate 30,527,483, forward strand.
TTTTATACTGTTGGGGCCAGCATAGGTGCTGACCCTGGGCTCCAGCTCCCCCTGGCTGCAAATCCGAGAGGAGCTAGGCATGGTTATTTTGCCCCAAGTGGAACAATTTGCTCCACAACAAAGTGCATGTGTGATGAGGCAAAAAGCCCCAGCTCAAATTTGCACCACTTCTATTTGAGCTGCTGCAAGTGCATGCGCTTGAATGTGTGGACATGCCCATTGTTAGTCATTCTAAAATGTGTAGTAGTAGATGGATCTTCACAAAAGGCTTGTAAATTAAGTGATGAGATTTGAATGCAGGGCAACAAGAGCTATAACATGGCCACAGGTATCTAACAAAGAAAATGCAAAAATATAGATAGTGCAGTTAATAAGCCCAGTCATTAATGCATAATAGCAAAGCCTTGAGTGATAGAAAAATATAATTGGTAATCACCACTGAATGGTCAATTGGGTTCAGACATAAGGGGGAAATATTAAATTAATTAATTGGATTGAGCTCTAACTGCTACTAACTTGACATTGCTTACATTGAAAAACAATATTGATGTCACGTATAAAATTTAAAAAAATACAAATAAAAATGAAGAAAAAATGCTGAATAAGTTTGAGTCTACATGTCAAAGCAAAGTAAAAATAGGCGTGTTTTATTAGGATAATGGTAAGTTTTACTTCAAGTCTGACTTCATTGTTAAACAGAAAAATGTAGTGTATGTGTGTTTGTGTGCATGTATTTTGTTAGTTACAGATTGAAATGGATAACATCTGTGTTGTTATATCTTTTATCTCTTATGTAGGCATTTCAGGAATTGTGAGGTCTTCCAGTTCAGTGCAGAGTGCTAAAACCATTCTAACAGCTGGTAAGAACATGTGTTATTTTATACAAGTAAGCCTTTGGTTTCACAGGATATGACTCTGACTTAAGCTTGTTGTCACAGAACTTCAAAGTATAGACTCTTTTTCTGGTCTTGTGAAAGTGTTGGAAGGGGCTGGAAGCCTTGACTAGTTACCATTTCTATGATTTCTGAAACTCCTGCAAAATCATCAGAAAAACAAAAACAGGTGGCTACCTGATTTTATTTATGTATTTAGTCGGAATACTGCTTGCTGTTTGTCACGTTGGCTGATTTAGACTCATGTTCTGCTCTCTTTGTTCACAGAACGCCCATAGGAATATGATTTCTTTAGAATTCCCTTGGGAGTTGTGCAGGTGGAGAAAGAGTAGAATGAGTAAAGAGATCTGTTTTGTGGACCAGAAAGGAGAATTTCTTCTGTAAAAATGAGTAAGCATCTACTGATCAAAATGTAGACTACATGCAAATGAATCTTTGACAAGTCAGGTATTTTTTAAGCTGGTCAAAAGTAAATTGAAGACAAAACTCATCATTTCAAGTGGACTTGTAGGTGGTGAGCTTCAGTGCTTTTACATAAAAGGAACCAGTTTATCAAAAGAACTAAGAACTTTAGAAAGACACGTAAGAGAGAACCTGTTTTTGTTTGATCAAATTAAAAGCTAGGACTTAGCAAGGTAAAGGGGAGAGGCTGCCTGACTGAGGATGAAGAAAGGGGAGAAATAGTGGGCTGGCTATGGAAAAGTCTGTGAATTCTCCTACCAGAATCTCTTGTTGAACCTGCATCACAGCTGAAGCCCCACATCTCTTGAATTTTTTTTAAAAAGCTGATTACCTCACAGTTCGGTTCAAGTAAAAGACTGGAGTCTGAGCTGGTACTGAGCCATACAAGTAATAGGGTGAGCTGGGCCTTCATTAGGTGAAGGCAAATTCATTGCTAGGTATTTTGGAGATTATGCAGCTGGTAAGCATGTTTTTTAAGAGGAAGTTTTAAAACAAAGTAATGGATGGACTCCTACATGTCCTGTCTCTCAAATGCAGCTTGGAAGAAGTCATGGTTCAGGCTTCAAGAAATTTCTTACACATGCACCTATCTTAAAGACCCTTTATCCAGACCACACAAGGATGAGATGACATTCCAGAGCTGCTCATCATCTTCAAGTCACACTTTATACTCAAGTTTATACCTATTGCCTTTTAGAAAGTAATGTTTTCATAGTGTTTGGGGCCCCTAGTAGTTTGACTAAAATAACTATGGAAGTAGAAACAGTTGTGTCCTGAATGCTGATCTGGTTCTTTTAAAATCAGTTTTATAGTTGAGTTGCATTATATGAAAGGAAGGTAGTGAGCCTGTTGCCTATCCTTCCTTGTTAATTTAAAGAAATCGAAGAAATAAAGCAAATCAGAACTAGAGGAGGAAGGCAGAGGGTTTTGTTTGTTTGGGGGTTTTTTTAATCTTGTATAATGAACTGGACATCTTAATTGCCAGCCTTAATTGGATTTAGTTCCTTCAAATTTTTTCCCAATAATATTCTAGTGGCCTCACTTTTTATCATGCATGCAGTTGACCAGTAAAATATTACATGTGTCACTAGGAGAGTAGTTTTTAAGTTCCTAAAGTCATGGAATTTTTTCATATCATTTCTTCTGCCGTGGAACCTTTGGTTCCGCAGGCTGTGAGAGCTGATGCAGAGCCAAGCAACCTGGCCCAGCAATAGCAAAACACTGTCTCCTGGCCTGCTCCACCATAACTCCCAGTCTCTTTGTGGAGCCCTTGATCACCTGTTGTGGAACCCTAGGGTTCTGTGGAACACAGTTTGAAAATCACTGACCTAGGGCATTATACTGTTAGAAGCGCAAAGTTAAATATATTTTTATAGGTAAAATAAAAATGGCACTTAAAACAGGGGTGATCAATCCTCAGCCTGTGGACCAGACCTGGTGCCGTGTCATCCAGCATATAGGTCTCCAAAAATTTGGTGGTTGGGGAACACAGGCACCACTCTGCTGCTAAATTTCCAGACCCAGGGGAAGTCCCAGGCCCTGTGCACTGGATTGGGTGCTTGATCTCAACACACAGTGCCAATTGGGGGCAGTGGCAGGCTCCTGGTTCCACTCACAGTTTGGAGGGGGCCAGAAGAGGGCAGCACACAGGAGCAGGTGGTGCTAGGCCCCCAGGGTCCAATCCCAGCATGTGGCACCAAGAGAAGATGGCCCTGGGGCCCAATCCAGGCAGGCAGCATCAGGACCCAGTCCTGGTACACAAGGATCCATCCATACTGTAGGGTCCCACACCATTCATGTGTAGGGCTCTGAGAAAATAGCAGATTTCTTGTTTAAAACTTGGCGGCACGTGAGCAGATAAGGTATCATTTTTTTTCATGGAATATTCATAGAACTACCATTGATCTTGGCAAATGTGTCCTGGTAGTTCCATGAGTAGTCCATGAAAAATGATACTTTACCCATGCACATGTAGCAGGCAGGCACACAGTCCTAGATGGTGGAAGACTGGGGCCAATGGGACTTAGCTCCCCTCCCCCCCTCTCCAAATGCAGGGTAGAACAGAGGTCCACAGAGCAGCCTGGACATGGGCTCTGGACAGCTGCAACAGGGAGGGGGAAGGGATGGCACACGGACAGACACAGAGCCTGCAGGCAGCCAGGATTGCAACCAGATGGCATTCAGAGCAGTGCCCACCACAGCAGGTAAATCAGGGAAGGGGCATGGAGAGGAGCAGATCAAGGCCCCCACAGTGAGGTAGGGAGTGGGGCAGAAGTCGGGGTGAATGGGACCCAGGCCGGGTCGCGGGATGCTCGGAGCTCAGGTGGCTTGTCGGGAGGGGCACTGCCACTGTGCACACCTCAGAGGCCCAGGGGGGGCATGTCCCCCTGATTTGCACATGGGGCAGAAGCAGGCTACTGCTGCTGCAGGCTGGGCTCTGCAGATCGCTGCCAGTGCCTCGCAAGCTGGCTCTGGGAGCTGGCAATGGCAGGCACATGGAGTCATATGTGGCAGCCAGCTCCTGAGGCACTGGCAGTGGCACACAGAGCCCAGCCTGCAGTGACAGCCCCCCACACCTCTGGATGAGCTGCCTATGTTCCAAGTGTCCCACAACCTGCCTCGGGCCCCATTCCCCCCAGCCCCTACCCTGCCCCTGCCTCAGTCCCCATGGGGAGGGACAGAGTGGGAAATCAATGTGCCCCCCCCCCCCCCCGTCCCATGCCCCTTTCCCTTCCCCAACTTACCTGCTGTTGTGGGCAGTGTTCCACATGCCATCTGGCTGCAGTCCCATGCACCTGCAGGCTCCATGTCTCTATGGACTCTCCTCCCACCTCCTGCTGCAGCTACCAGGCTGCCCTGCAACACTCTGCAGTGTCCCACAATTGGGGGAATTAAGCCCTGTTGGCCTCAGCCTTCCCCTGCCTATGCCCACAACCCTTAAATTGCAGTGTGGGGCGAATTTTACAATTTCCACACAGTTGGCGAAATTACGACTTTTCTCAGGGCTCTACTCATGTGGCCTGTGGGACCAAAAGGTTGAGCACTACTATTATAAAACTTGAGTAGCATCTCTCTGAGAAATGAAGGTGTCCTATTTTGTTGCACTCCTTCCTGCTTGTGGCCAAAAGCAAAGTGCCAGGATATAGGCTTTGGCTGTGGAAAAGCATTCTAGCCATACAAATTTTCAAGGATGTTTGTGTTTCCCATCATGTCCTGGGAAACATAATAAGAAGGGGGTATACACGATTACACTGCTCTGGCCCTGGAATACATCTCAAGGTTGAACTCTCCAGGTAGGAGGCAATAAGGGAGTTGTCTCTGGTTCCCCCCAGCTCCATAACAGACACTCTGCCTTCAACTGAAGCCACATGGGCATCAGCTAGAAGTAGTTTCAGGGGAGAGCTAACTTCTAACTGCTAGTGGAGGGATGTTGGTCGGTTGGGGTCATGTCCTCTGCCCTTTTCCCCTTTGTGGGAAAAGGACTGTGTTTGCAGCTATGCTGGTCCCAGGGGCTGGTCTTAAGACTGATCCCAGGGCAGCAGCAGTGACTGACAGCCCCCTGTTATCTGTGGGGTTGGCGGGGGGAGGGAGTGACTGGCGTGCTGTGTGCCCCCCTGCAAGAGAACTGGGGCTGTGCTTGTAGCTGCAGGTTCTGTTCCAGGATGCCCTGGTCCAAGGGCAGTAACCAAGCATAGCTCATAACTGCCGTTGGGGTTGGGAGGGGTCATGGACCTCTGAAAACGAAAAGAAAAGCTTCTAAGAGATGGAACCTTGGAATTACCTGCAAGGAGTACACAGGAATGGCCTGCATCTGTAGGAAGCAGATTAGAAAAGCAAAGTAAGAAACTGAAATCAAATTTGCAACAGAAATGTAGAACAATGAAAATAATTTTTCACATACGTAGGAAGCAGGAGAAAAAGTAAAGGAAATGTAGAACCTCTGTTGAATAGAAAAGGATAGCTGATAACCAACACTTGGAGAAAACTGAACTCCCTAATAAATATTATGCATTGGTATTTCACCAGAATAAAAGTGTTAGCTTGCTTGACAGGATGCAGGACAGACAAGGAAGGGGTGATCACCCACCAGTGCAGATCTTGTGAAGGAATATCTATAGAGGCTGGATATCTACAAGTCAGAAGGACTGGATGAACTATACCCAAGAGTGCTGAACAAACTGGCTGATGTCATTGCATGACCAATAGCCTGAAGATATTAAACAATGCGGGCCCAAGGACTGAGCCCTGGGGTACCCCACTGCTCACATCTCGCCAGGTTGAGTACAACCCATCCACCACTACTCTCTGGGTGCGCCCCATCAGCCAATTTTTACCCATCCAACTGTGCAGGCATCAATGCCGCAGTCACTTATTTTATTGATGAGGATGGGATGAGAGGCAGTGTCAAAGGCCTTCTTAAAGTCTAGAAAGACTATGTCCATGGCGACACCATCATCCAAGGATTTTGTTACTTGGTCGTAAAAGGCAATTAGGTTGGTCAGGAAGGACCTGCCTTTGGTGAACCCATGCTGATTCCACTGAGCATGATCTCCCCTGCTGGCCCCCCACAGATATGCTCCTTGATGATCTTCTCCAAGAGCTTCCTGAGCACCGAGGTGAGGCTTACAGGCCTATAATTACTTGGTTCCTCCTTCCTCCCCTTCTTAAAAATAGGGACCACATTATCCAGTTTCCAGTCCCCCGGCACCTGGCCAGATGACCACGAATGCTCATCCAGCTGGGCCAAAGGCTCTGCGATGACTCCTGCCAGGTCTCTCAACACCCTTGGGTGGAGGGCATCTGGACCTGCAGATTTAAAAATGTCTAGCCCTTCCAGAAGATCCCTAACTACATCTGCACTCACTGAAGACTTCATAAAGCTGTTCCCAAGATTGTCCCTACCTCTCGTAGGTGGGATATCCTGGTCCTTGTTCAGGAAAACAGAGGCAAAGAAACTGTTAAAAATATCAGCTTTCTTGTCTGGCGTGGCCACCAGATTACCGTTTGTGTCTTGCAGAGGCCCTATATTGCCTTGTGCTCTCTTCTTGCTCCCAATGTACTTGAAAAAGAACTTTTTGTTGTCCTTAATCCTGGACACTAGCCTGAGTTCAATTTCTGCCTTGGTCTTCTTAATAGCCCTCCCAGGCCAAGGAGGAGTACTCCTTCCCTTCCACTGGTTGTACACATCCCTTTTAGTCCTCAGGCATTGCTGAATGCCCTTGCTGAGCCAAGGGTGTTTCTGAGCACTCTTACCCCCCTTGCTTTTCTCAGGGACTGTTGTCATTTGGGCTTGGAGGATCACCCCCTTAAGGTACCTTCTGGGCCCTTAGTGCCTCCCCCACTAGTCTCCTAAGCTCATTGAAGTTGGCCCTTCTGAAGTCAAGGGCTTTAGCCTTGGTATGAGCCCTAGATGCCCTACGTTGGATAGTGAAATCCAGCAGGAGATGATCGCTGTTGTCCAGGTGGCCAAGGACTTGCAGTCCTCTCACCAGGTCATCCCCTGTGGCCAGGACCAGGTCCAGCAAGGCATTGCCCTTAGTGGGGCTGTACACTTCCTGGATAAGGTGAAGGTCCTGTAATACAGCCAGGAACCTACGCAAGCAGTCAGACCTGGCGCAACCCCCCGACCTTTCCTGTCTGTCCTGTCTCTTCTATATAGGGTGTACCCCTGAATGCGCACTGCCCAGTCATAGGTAGGGTCCCACCAAGTTTCTGTGAGCCCTACTAAGTCTGGGTTCTTACCTAATCAGGAGGCATAGTTCTTCCTGCTTACACCCCATACTACAAGCATTAGTGAAGAGGCACCAGAAGCCTCCTGGGAGTGCTCGTGCCTTCCTCCCAGTCCCGGGACAGTTGTGGTGGTAATGCTGTTCACTGTAAAATGGCTCTCCCCTAACTGGTTGTGCCAATCAGCTGATCGTCAGGGAGCAGCCCCTGGAGGCTGTGTTGGCCACCTGCTGCCATTGATATGAGACTGGATAGGGGCAGTGGTTCTGGGCACCCTGATGATCACTAGGTGGGCTGTCAGGGAGCCAGCCCCTCTCCCTTCCTCCCACCCTGATGGATCGGGAGGGAGAACATTGGAAAGTGAGATATTGGGGGGTTCTTGGGACCCCTACTGTTCCATGTGTAAGTCATGTATTACACATGTCTCTAGGAAACTGCTCTCTGGTGAAGACTCTTCTCCAGTGCTCTCTGAGGGCATTTTTACACATGGAAGCGCTTCAGCGCCAGGCACCTTGAAAAGCACCCAATGCTGCGATGCTTGCAGTTGTATAAGTGGCAAAATGCATATCAGCACTGAGAAAATGGTGGTGGCATGCTTTTGAACTGTAACACATCACAGGTGCTTTAGTTCAAAAGTGCACCGCTGCCATTTTCTGTGCACTGACGCACATTTCACTATTATACAACTGCATGTGGCACAGCACAGTTCACCTCAGCTCATGTGCAGAGCAGACTCAATTAATGAAGTCTGCTCCGAAGCAGTGGAGCTCCAGTGTCTTGCAGGACAGAAGAGTATGTGTTTAAATGCCCTAAAAGAGTTGCCAGTTTGTGATAGAATCACTTTTCCCACCAGAAACCATTTGAATGCTTGTGCTCTTACTTTTTTGAGTCAGGAAAAGGGTGCATTACCTGATGCAAATGTAATGTCTGTCCATGGCCTTTTTTGTGTTATGGCTACTGGTCCACCTGAAAGTATGCAGAGATATGAGCCTTCCAGATGCAGCACTGTTTGGAAAGGATTCAAGCTTTTAACTACCTTTTTAAAGCCAGTTACTTGTCATAGGTTGAGGTCTCAAACCTGCCCTCCTGTAGAAGTATGAAGTCTTCTATATTCCTATGGAAGAATTAATTATTTCCCTTGATCTGCGGGCAATGCTTCTACTAATGCAGCCCAGCATGCTGTTAGCCTTCCTGGCAATAAGGGCACACAGTTGACTCATCTCCAGTTTGTTATCCATTGTAAACCCTAAGTCCTTTTCTGCAGAGCTGCTGCTTAGCCAGTTGGTCCCAAGTCTGCAGTGGTCAGTGCATGAGACTCTTCCATCCTAAGTATGCAGGACTTTGCACACATCCTTACGCATATGCCCTTACGAACCTCATGAGGTTTCCTTTGGCCCAATCTTCCAACTTGTCTAGGTCACGCTAAATCCTAGCCCTACCTTCCAGCATATCTACTACCCTCCCCCCAGCTTGGTGTCGTATGCAAACTTGCTGAGGGTGCACTCCATCCCATCTTTCAGATCAGTTAATGAAAATACTGAACAAAACTGGCCCCAGGACTGGCCCCTGTGGCACTCCAGTTGATACTGGCTGCCAACTAGTCCTTGAGCTATTGAGCCTTTGAGCCTGATGATCCAGCCAGCTTTCTGACCACCTTACAGTCCAACACACAATTCCTTTGCTTGCGAGAATGCAATGGGAGATGGTATCAAAGACCTTGCTCAAGCCATGTACATAGAGTCCACTGGTGTCCCCACATCCATAGAGCTAGTGATCTCATCATAGAAGGCAATCAGTTTGGTCAGGTACAAATTGACCTTGCTGAATCCATGCTGACTGTTCCTGATCACTTCCTTCTCCAGGTGCTTAGAAATGGATTCCTTGAGGACCTGCTCCATCATTTTTCCAGGTGAGGCTGATAGGTCTGTAGTTCCTTGGATTTTCCCTCTTCCCTTTCTGAATGATAGGCACTGTATTTGCTCTTTTCCAGTTGTCTGGGACCTCCCATTTGCCATGAGATAATGGCCAGCATCTCTCTGATCGTATCAGCCATCTCCCTTAAACCCTCAGATGCATCCCCTCTGGTCCCATGGACTTCTCTGCATCCAGCTTTTCTAAATAGTCCCTAACCTGTTCTTTCACCACTGAGGGCTGCTTGCCCTCTCCCCAAACTGTGCTGCCTGGTGCAGTAGTCTGGGAACTGACCTTGCTTGTGAAGACCAAGGTGGAAAAGACATTGAGGACTTCAACCTTTTCCTCCTCATCTGTCAGTAGGTGCCTAGCCCACACTTTCCCTGATCTTCTGTTTGTTGCTAACATACTTGCAGAAACCCCTTCATGTCCCTTGCTATCTGTAACTCCAGTTGTGCTGCTTTGGCCTTCCTGATTTCATCCCTGCATGCCTAAGTAACACTCACTTATACTCCTCTCTTGTCATTTGCCCAAGCTTCTACTTCTTGTAAGCTTCCTATTTGTGTTTAAGTTCACTGAATAGTTCTCTGCTAAGTCAAGCTGGTTGCCTGCTATACTTATTATTCTTCCTGCACATTGAGATGGTTTATTCCTGTGTCCTCAGCAAGGTTTCTTTAAAATACAACCAGCTCTCCTAGACTACTTTTCCCTCTCAGACTGGCCTTTCAAGGGACCCCTCATGGCTGCTGTTGCCCAGAGTGCCATCCATTTCTGTATCCCCACCAATTCCTCCCTGTTTGTGAGCATCAGGTCAAGAAGAGCATGGTCCCTAGTTATTCTTCAACACTTGTACTAGGAACACTCTCCAGAAAGTTCCTAGATTGCCTGTGCACTGCTGTATTGCCCTCCCAACATATGTCAGAGTGACTGAAGATCTTCATGAGACCCAGGGCCTGTGATCTGGAAACTTTCACTGGTTGTCTGATGTCTTATCTACCTCACCCTCCTAGTCTGGGGGACTGTAGTAGATGCCCACTATGACATTACCCTTCTTGCTCCCCCTCTCTGACCTTGTTACACAAATTGCCCATTTCTTAAATCACAAGTGAGACCTTATAAGGGAGGATAAGGCAAGATGCCACATTTATTGATTTAAGCACTTAATACACCCCCCCACACACATTTATACCCCAATTTCTGTTCTGCATTGGTTTACATTATCAGCACTTGGATCAACTTAGTGGCCAGCCAAGATGATCACAGGTAAGCAGCCAGGCTGCTGGTCCATCTCATCAGACGAACTGATGTTTCAGTATGACATGCAGAACAAGACCCAAAATAAATATGTTTCGCCCCATCTTTTATAGCCTTGTCAATTCACCCAGTTCTCTGGGCTTTTTCTGTATTCCTTGAAGGTTGGTTGCCATTGTTCTTGGCATGGATTCTTCTTCAGTCTGTCTGCATTCTTCAGCCAGTCACAAGATGCTTTGGTTTTTCACAGGTACACTCATCCATTCTCTCACACATACAGCATACAAAGATTGAACACTTATGTCAGGCTACAGTAGCCCCCACTGCCAGATTGCTGCAGTGAGTAAAGGGTGCAGGGAACTCACAGGGCTGCTTCACCAGTCCAGCTGGTACAAGGGGTAGTGTTCCCAGGTACCAATTGGCTGGGCCCCAGAAGCTCCTGAGAGTGAGTAGTCCTGAGCTTGATGGGGCTACTTGATAGAGCCAAGACAGGGCAGCTTGTTATACTGCTGGGGACCATACAGGTGCTGGCCCTGGGCTCTAGCTCCTGCTGGCTGCAGACCTGGGAGGAGCCAGGCAGGGTTATTTTGCCTCACAACAAAGTGCATGTCTGAGCAGATGCACTGAGGCAAAATGCCCTGGCTTAAATTTGCACCACTTCTGTTTTGAGCTGCTACAAGCGCATGTGCTTGCATGCGTGGATGCGCCATTGGGGTCTCAGAATAGCAGTCTTTCTATGCCTGGAGAAGGCTGATTGCACCCATAAGCTTGCAAAGAACCTTTTTCCAACTACTCAGTTTGTCTAATAAAAGATATCGCATCTACCCAAAGACCTTGCCTGCCTGTTTCCTTAGACCAATATGGACAGCTATAACCACTAACCCAGTGGCGGGTAGCAACACCTAACAATGCTAGTATTGAATGGCACCCTGGGTGATAATCACTGATTTAAACCTTGATCACGCTTTCTCTTCCAGTGTCAGAGAAAATGGTTCTTCAAATAACATCCTTCCTGACACACTAGTGATTTATCACCAGATCACTCTTAGTCTAATGTGCTGAATGAGAGTGGTCTTGTGGGGGAGACAGAGGGGGAGGGAATGGGTTTGATTATGTAACACAATGCACATATAGAAGGGGATCATATTAAGTTTGTCATTGGGCATTTCCTAAATTTTGACTGCTTGACATGATAACCTTTAATATAATAAATGGATGGAATAAACATTTATATTTTGATAGACCTAGATGACTCCTTGAGGAGCTCAGCAAGGAGATGTAATGGGTTTTCATTGCTTAGAATTAATAAAATAATTTTTGCTTAGAACTGCTTTTTTCATGAAATCTTTATGAAGGTTATATCACTTTGAAAGCTTGTAGTATCTTCTAAAAGCAACCTTGATCCAATTTCAGTTTCATAAGATGTAAAAGATTTGCTACCAGGAGGCACTAAGTACACTGATGCTGTGTTTCAGAAAAATGTCTGTTTTATTTAATATTTAACAAATAGCGATTCCTGCTTGTTTTACCTTTGACCACTAAACTAGTTTCCTTAATTACAAATGTTTTAAATACAGTACAGAAAGGTTCTGGCCTCTCTGTAATTTTAATAGTACAACATATGTGTTTTAGGGCCTGAACTGAACCTGAATTTAAATTTGTCATCTAATATTGGTTGTGTGTAAGAGAGTTTGGGAAGAAAAACCTTAAGTACTCTTAATTTTTTCCTAGCAAAGCTTTGAGCTAGTAGAGGCTTAAAAATATTTACGGATTCTCACTTTTATATATCTACCTATCCTCTAATTGTTCCTTCCACAATATATGGTATTGGTAAAAATTAATGGGAATGCACACATTTTATTGAATTGGTAATTTAAAGCTTCCCACCCATTCATCTACAGTACCTCTTGTAAAGCTTTTTTATTCTTTTTTTTTTTCTTATTGCATGTTTATGCAAGCCAGTGACTAGTATTTCTGAGAATATAAAAGGAAAACCTTTTGAGTAATAATTGAATGATTACTGTGATTTCTGTTCAAACCTTGCTACTTTGAAAAACCCACAATTCCTGTCTATAACAAGCTAGTCTGCACCCTGCTGTTGAAGTAAAATAATTCAGATCTGGGATGAAGGTCATTATTTAGAGAGTACATTGTTTCCAAACATTTGGCAGAATCCACAGTTATAATATACAGGCCTGTCAGTCTCACCTCGATTCTTGGAAAGATCTTTGAGAAAATTCTCAAGTCCCACATTTGTGAGGGACCAGCAGGGGACCTTATGCTGAAGGGCAACCGACACGGGTTTGTTAAGGGCAGGTCCTGTCAGACCAACCTGGTCACCTTCTACGACCAGGTGACCAAATCCATGGATGCAGGCGCCCCTGTCGACGTAGTCTTTTTA
>JAGPOW010003182.1:30544423-30558491 GCA_030014935.1 Caiman crocodilus
TTTATCTTTCTGTTAACTGTTGTGTGTGTGTAAGCTATAGTAAATTTGCCTTTATTCCATTCCCTACTTGCCTCCTTGATCCAAATGAATATACTCACAGTGCCCAGCTGGCCTGTGACAGTAGACTAGAGTAAAATTTCCTTTATAGGTAAAGGAGCACTCTTGGAGATGCTGAGCATGCCAGGCAGCTGTCAAGATGGCTTGGGTTTGTGTCTGCTCAGCAAACTAGACAGGCAGTCTTGTGTTAACCCTCCCACAGCCATACACGTGTGTGTGTGTGTGTGTGTGTGTGTTTTTTTCTGGGTTTTGTGTTGCATTTTTTTTAATCAATAGAAAGTCTCATAGCTCATCTTCAACTTGGGGAAGTTTCTTGCCATCACCATCATCATCACTGGTATCTGCTGAGGAGTCCTTTCGATATGGTAGGACCTTTTCTCAACATAAAATCATGAAGCATGTGATAAAAACTTCAAATGGACAAAAATGAACTATACCTAAATGTGGCTAAATACTTTTATTCTTGTAATGTCCCATTACAAGTCACAATTAGAAAAAAAAAAAAGAAGTAGGAAATCCAAGGCCTAAATCTGGAGCCCCTTCTAGAAAGAGGCTCTCCAATGATTTGCTAAGGGTAAGCAGTGATGCTAAGCAGAGCACACAGCAGGAACTACAAGGGCATACATTTATACTAATTTGGAATGGCAGTAATCATAAGAGCTTAAAATAACATTTACCTCTTGCTACAGAAGCCATCAAAGAACCAATAGTGCAATTGTAATGTGAAGTTTTGCCAGTGACAAAGCAAAATAACAAACATGCACACAGAACTCTCCAAGAATCAGGGAAAAGACGACTATGATTTTTTTCCCCATAATAAAATATGGTTCTTCTCGTTTCATGAAGTATCTGGGAAATGACACATCCAACTTTTGTTTGGCCCCGGCAGTGGTATAAGACACAAGGGTGTAAGCCTGTCATGCCCCCGCACCCTGAGACTGCCTTCAGCAACTGCAGAGCACCCTGCTAGCCCCCAACACTGCAGGAGGTAAGTGGTGCTGTAGTGGGAGAGACATAGCTCAGCTGCAGGGCAACTGAGTGGAGCTGAGGAGGTCCTTACCCTGCCCCAGCTCCTACTTCGCCCAGCCCCCACAGGGAGCTGCATGACTGGAGCCTTGTGATCAGGCCACGTGAACAGGCCACACAAACAGGCATGCTCCTGGGCCTAGCACACAAGTTACCATGGGAGTTCACACAGAAGGGTGCACAGGAGGGCTTGTGGCCCTGCCTATGAGCCCCCTAGGCTGCAGCTGGCCTACCAGCAGCATGCCATGGATGTGCATGCACCACACCCAAGGGTTCCCTTGGGGTCTGCACTCTCCCCCCTTCTGGTGCCTCAGAGGCCTTCACCTAGATGGAGCCCCTGGTTCCAGGCTCCATGCAGACAGAACCCCTGGCTCTTGGCTGGGGGGGCTGCCTGTCCCCTTTTCAGGCTCTGGGGTCTGGAAGCATAGCTACCTCCCCTTGTGAGGTCTGCTCCCTTTTGGGGTCTCTGGCACGCCAGCTGGAGGAGCTCCTGTGTGCCACCAGGGATGGTGAGTGGGAGATAGACTCCTACTGCCAGGCCCTTCTCCCCTGAGAAGCAGATGGAAGACCATGGTCACCTTTCAGGACAGAGGGGATTTGAGGACCTCCCAGCCCAGGGGTTGGACCAAGGTGGTCAAGGGCCCCAAGGCTGGCCACACCAAGGTCCCCCCACCACTGGAGCTTTGCAACAGGTATGAACCTCTTATAGCCCCAGCAGAGTCTGCCAAGCTACCAGCTCCTGCAGACAACACAGGGTCTACTGTAACTATCACCCCCACTCTCTCTAAGACAAAACACCAAGTGTTTGTCATGGGAGACTCCATCCTGAGGGCGGCTGAGGGGGCAATCTGCCACCTTGAACCCATAGCCCAAGAAGTCTGCTTCCTGGGAGCTCAAATCCGAGACAGTGAGGAGAAGATCTCTGAGCTCCTCTAGCCCACTGACCGCTACCCTATGCTCCTTATCCATATGGGCACAAATGACACAACTCGGAGCGCTCCCAGCCAGGTCATGGAGTGCTACAGGGATTTGGGAGTGAGGCTTAAGGGGTTGGGGGCACAGGTGGTGTTCTCATCGATCCTCCCAGTCTTGAGCTATGGGCTGACAAGGGAGAGAAGGATCAAGGTAGTGAACCAAAGACTGCAGCGCTGGTGTCACTGGGAAGGCTTTGGCTTCCATGACCATAGTCGACTCTTTGGTAAGAGAGGCAGAGAGCTGCTGGGAAGGGACAGCCTCTACCTCTTTCTGCTGGGGAGGAGGCTCTTCTCCACCAGACTGGCTGTCCTGCTCCACCACGCTTTAAACTAAACCCGCCGGGGGAATGGGGGGACTACTGCCACTGCTGGCCCACTGAGCAACCCTTGCAAGGCCAGCAGGCTGAGACGCTTAAGGGAGCCCACCCCTGCCCCAGCCTTGGAATGAACTGTAGGCAAGGCAAGGACCCCCCAAAGGGACACTTGCCTGCCTGTACACAAATGCCAGGAGCTTGGGGAATAAATAGGAGGAACTTGTCCTCCTGCTTAACACAAATAATTATGATATCATAGGGATAATGGAGACCTGGTGGGACTTCACCCATGACTGGGCCATGGGTATAGAAAGCTATACCCTGTACAGGGTTAGGGCAGGACAAAAGGGGCAGGGGTGTAACTATGTCAAGGAAAGCTACACGTCCCTGCAAAACAATATTGGTGCTCAGGGTAGACAACTGGAGACCCTCTGAGTTAAAATCCATGGGGAACACAGCACTGGGGACACAATGGTGGGAGTCTACTACAGACCCCCTACCCAGGATTAAGAGCTTGACCAGGAGTTCGCCAGGGAATTGGCTGAGGCTGCACGCTCTCAGTGCATGGTTATCATGGGAGACTTTTAACTACCCAGATATCTCATGGGAAGAACACTTGGCCAAATCCAAGCAGTCACAAAGCTTTATCTTGTGTATGGATGAGCTCTATCTGACACAGGAAGTCTATGGGCTGACAAGACATAAAGCACTGCTTGATCTGGTACTGGCAACTGGGGATGACCTAATGATCAAAGGGAAGCTGGATGACAGTGACCATGAGCTGATCATCTTCACCATCTGCTGCAAAGCTGGCAAGTCAGTCAGCAATATAGAAGTCCCTTGACTTCAGGAAAGCTGACTTTGACAAACTAAGGAGGCTTGTCAATGAAACTCTAAAGGGCCACAGACCCAAAGGGGAGGGGAGTTCAGGATGAGTGGTTGCTCCAGAAGGGAGCAATCTTGGATGCACAAGCAAAGTCTATCCCATCTCAGATGAAAGGCAGCAAAAGGGCACAAAGGGCACCCTTTGGCTCTCCAGGGAACTAGCAGACCTCCTGCATCTTAAAAGAAAGACTTACAAAGGATGGAGAACTGGATCCACCTCCAAAGAAGAATACTCTGCACTAGTCCAGACCTGCAGGGAGTGAACAGGGAAAGCCAAGGCTGTAACAGAACTCCAACTAGCTACAAATATCAAGGATAATAAAAAGTCCTTTTTTAGATATGTGGGGAGCCGGAGGAAAAGCTAGGGTATCATTTGACCCCTGCTAAACCAGATGGGAAAACTGACAATTGATGCCCAGGAAAAAGCAAACTTGCTAAATGGGTACTTTGCATCAGTTTTTCACTGATGTCCCTGCCCACTATGGGACAGGGAGGTCCAGGTGAGGGAGATTCCTTACCCTCCATCAATGCTGACCTCGTGAAGGAACACCTTGAGAAGCTGGATACCTTCAAGTCAGCTGGCCCTGACAATCTACACCCCAGGGTACTCAAGGAGCTGGCAATCATCATAGCTCAGCCCCTGACATGGATCTTAGAGAACTCCTGATACTCTAGTGAAGTGCCCGAAGATTGGAAGAAAGCCAATGTAGTGTCTATCTTCAGGAAAGGGAGGAAAGTGGATCTGGCAAACTACAGGCCCTTCAGCCTGACCTCTATCCCAGGGAAGATCTTTGAAAAGATCAAAGAGGCTATTCTTAACGGACTGCTGATGGCAACATCCTGAAGGATAGCCAGCATGGGTTTGTTGCGAGTAGGTCTTGCCTCACCAATCTTATTTCGTTTTACAACCAGGAGACCTATCACCTGGACAAGGGAGAAGAGATTGATGTCATATATCTTGACTTTAAAAAAGTCTTCAATCTGGTATCCCATGATCACCTCTTGGCAAAACAGGCTAACTGCATCATCAGCCCCACCACAATCCACTGGCTGGGGAACTGACTCTGTGGTAGGACCCAGAGTGTGGTGGTTGATGGAAGTCAATCATCATGGTGCCCTGTGACCAGTGGGGTCCCCCAAGGCTCTGTCCTTGGTCTTATACTATTTAACATCTTCATTAATGATGTAGACATTGGTGTCAGAAGTGGACTGGCCAAGTTCACCAACAACACTAAACTCTGGGGTAAAGCATTCATACCTGAGGACAAGAGGGGATCCATGCAGACCTTGACACGCTCAGGAAATGCGTGAATGAGAACCTGATGGTGTTTAATACCAAAAAATGCAAGGTTCTCCAACTTGGGAAGAAAAACCTGCAGCATGCTTACAGGCTTGGCAGTGCTGGTTAGCACTATGGATGAAAGGGACTTGGGGGCCATGATTGACCACAAGATGAACATGAGCCTTCAATGCGATGCTGTGGCTAGTAAAGTGAGCAAAATGCTGGCTTGTATCCATAGATGCTTCTCAATCAAATCCCAGGACGTCATTCTCCCATTGTACTTGGCCTTGGTGAGGCCGCAGCTGGAATACTGCATCCAGTTTTGGGCTCCACAATTCAAAAAAGATGTGGAGAAGCTTGAGAGTGTAGAGGAGAGCCACATGCACGATCAAGAGTCAGGAAAGCATACGTTATTTTGAAAGCCATGGGACTCTTCAGCCTGGAAAAGTGCAGGCTCAGGGATGATCTGGTGGCCACCTATAAGTTTATCAGGGAGCTTTCCAAGGGATGACAAAGTCAAACTCCTCCATGACCATTTCAGACTGGACATAAGGAAGAACTTCTTTACTGTCTGAGCCCCTAAGTTTTGGAATAGATTGCTGCCGGAGGTGGTTCAAGCACCTACTTTGAACACCTTCAAGAGACAATTGGATGTTTATCTTGCTGGGATCCTATGATCCCTGTTGACTTCCTGCCCCTGGGGCAGGGAGCTGGACTTGATGATCTTCCAAGATTACTTCTAGCTCTAATGTCTTTGAAATCTATGAACTGTAAAACTTATTGTTAGCCAAGTGACAGAAGTCTAAATTTAATGATTGTGACCCCAACTTTGTTGGTGGTCCACATACATCATCCACAGTATACAGGAGTGAATATAAGTCCAGATCAAGAAGTTGGGAAACAGTAGGTTTGCAAAAAATTGCTCCTAACTTTTCACCTATGACAATTCAGTTTCAGGCGCATAAAAGTTCCTGTGCAAAGCCGTTTTTTTCAGAGGATAAGAACTTGAATGTAAAACCAGAAAGAAAGTGGTCTTCATTGAAAAAATACTTAAATCTGAAGTTGCTTACATTTTTTACTCCACTGTAAGCAGACATAGCATCTGGTTCAGTACAAAGAATTCTCTCAAATTTTAATTTATTGTGTATGAAACTAAGACATAGGTTAGGAGTAAAGAAAGCAAGCAAACTTGTAAAGTGCTTAATGCCAAAGTAGGGGGGGAAAGGGGCAGAATCTAGAAGAGAAGTGTTAAGTTCAGTGATTTTTTTTTTCTTTTCAGAGGTTCTATTTTAAGAATATCACAATCATTTGGGAATCTTTCTTTCAAGAATAAAATTGTGTTTTTAAAAATATCTTCAATTTTCACCTGATTAAAAATTGTATTTCACTTTTCAGTATTCTGATTTAAGTGCATGTAAAGTATGTCTTTAATAGTTGCTTACTAATTAGTAAGTTTATATGTATTAGTTCAGATAAATACCACTAAACAAAAGTAAAATAGATTGTCTCATCTATAGAGAAATTTATCTTCTTTTGCTGGAATTTTTTTTGAGAGCTCCTTAAAAGATCTTTTATATGGCCCTAATAAGTAACACTACATATTTCTGTATGTAGGACAACTTTTGGCAAAATTTTTTTTTTAAATGTGTTCAAAACTCAAATAAAACCAGGGCAGCTTAAACTAGCAGCTAAAAGCATAAGAGTCCTCCTTAACAGAAAATGCTAGGAAATACAGTTGGTTACTATTTAAATTAAGTGATGAAATAAAGTCTTAAAGATGGGTGGGAAGTATAAACGGGTAGAAGAGAAGATGCCTTTTAAAAAATTAGAAATAGAATATTTAAATGTGGCTATGTTGTTTTGAGAGGTGCCCATGAATGAAAAATAGCCTCAAATTTAGAAGTAACATGATCCCATCTGTGAGAGTGATGATTGACCCTGGTTCCTTCAGGAGAGTAGAGCTGTCTTCATTCTGAGCCTTGCTAGCTGAGCAAGGGCATGTGTTTAATAAGAAACATTCTCTTAGGAGAGAGAAAAGGAGGTGGGGAGAAGGGGATTGTATTTGCTCTCAGTTCAACAGCTAATTAAACATTTTTATGTGGAACAGGTGCTGTGCGGAGCCAAATCCTCCAAAGCTTGAGATTGCTTGCCATGCTGCCAGTGGATCAGTCTTTCATACTACAGGTGTTGCTTTATTATAGAGTTTGCCTGTAGCCTGAGTTGGCTTAGTTTTATGCTACTAAAATATGAACTGCATATCTTAGTCTGGCTTTGTGGTGAACTTTTTTTGTATACAGCAACAGAATGGGCCATTTCTTATTCTCCAGGGCTGGAATTAAAAATCCTAATTTAACTGCTTAGTTTCCTCCATCTATTGATACACTACAAATATTTGAGTCTGTGTAGGAAATCTTTTAAGAGACTTGAGAAAGTTCTCTGTCTTGGTCACTGTAGGCTGAAAGCTCTTCTTTCAGTAGGCTTTGTTCTATAAATCATTTAACTTGTGCTTTAAAAAATAAACTAATCTACTTTTCCCCTTGAGGTTATTGGTCTTGCATATATTTTGTTTTTTTGACAGAATGCCATGAATTAATTGGGCTGGAGCAATATACATTCTGAATGCCTCTTTTTTTTAATATAAAATATTTTATATGGTTGCTAAAACATTTTTTCTGTAAAACTTTGAGAAAATAAATCGATTTCAAAGATTTGTTGCTTTTAAACTTTCCCACCAAAATCATTGGAAATCATTTCTTATGGTCTATAGCAGTGATTCACTAAAGCAACTAATAATACCACACAAAACAATTAGAAGAGGATGTAGTTAGCATTAACTGCCTTCCCTGTGATTGTCAGTCATTCTCTCTTATGTTTCACTGAATTGACTCCATATCTGCCGTCCCTTACCCTAGCAGGTTTTCCTTTTGTTTGGCGGCTATTCCCCTAAATTTAATCCACAACTATTTCATTCTGTTTGCCCTCAGATGTTTCTCGTCCCCGGATCTAACAACTCCAGCAGGGACTCTGTCATCCCCCTCAGCCCTCCCTCCTACCTTTCCTTCATATGAAGAAAGTGTTTTAAAAGACTTCTATGCTTGTTGAAACGGAGAGAGACCTTGAACACCTTTGGAAGCTACTAGACATTTGCATAGGAAAATCAGAATAGGATTAGCTAGTTTTTCTCATGCCAGCATCACCACTGAACTAAAAACCATTTAATCTACAGCTCAGTTTACTATCTTCAAGATTTCTCAGGCAAAAGGTGGCAAAGTAGCTAAGACAGACTGGGCGTGTCTACACATTAATGTGCTGTAATTATGGTGCATTAATTTTAGTACCTGTAATAACAGTACTAATTTGGTGTGGCATGATTGATGCTACTATGCATTAGTGCATATGAACACTTTCTTAATCATGTTAATGTGCATTAAACTAAATCTACTGCACGTTAGCACAGGTTTTGCCTACCATGCTAATGTGCAGTAGAATTAGTCTTCTGTAGATGCACCCATTGAGTGGAAAGCTGACACACACAGCCTTACTAGATACAAGATTCATGTCTCTTCGCCCACTAATCTCAGGAATTAAACCTCTTTGACAGATAATCAACCTACCAAAATCTCTCCAGTAGCCTCATCCGAGCAGTTTAGTGTTGCATTCTGTATACAAAATTGGCTGGCTGCTCTGAATAGTTTTCTAACTTCCCCGATCAATAGTCAGTCCAGGAAATGTGAGTTCTTTGCATCAGTTCTTTGTAGCCATGACTAGGACAGAAGAGAAGTCCTTCCATCTCATCCCTTGGATATCTAATACTATCCTCTGGGCATTTGAACTTGACATTCAGCTTCAGGTTCTTTAATATTCTCACCCATGCCTGCACTGAGCTTCTTGTCTTGAGTATGCCAGTACATTTTGACTAAAAATCAGAGTGGTATAGCTTAGGATTTATTTGTATAGTTGGTCACCTAAGTACCACAGGTGGTACATACCATATTCTCTTGGAATATAATGAGCCCAAGTTTTGAAAAGGCAGCAAGAAGAAAAAAGATCTTAGTCTGGAAAAGTAGCTGAGTAGGAGCAGGTAGGGACTGCTGCCAGCCCGATGCTGGATGGGACCTATGGACCATGTGCTTGGTCCGGGGCCTCTTGTCAGTTCTGACTGCAGACTGACCCCACATACTGGTCCATCTGGGGTGGGGCCATGTCATCTGCTTGGGGGACTCCCCTAGGGTCTGGAAATTTGGTGATGGAGTGCTGGCAGTGTTAATTGTGTTAATTGCCATTGTGCCCCACTGCCAAATTTGTGAGAATCCATATTTCTTGCATATAAATTACACCCCAATGTCCCTGAGCTAGTTTGCGGAAAAGCACATTTTATGTAAGAAAATATAGTGATACCTTGTAGTTCCCCAGTGGTT
Organism: Caiman crocodilus; assembly: GCA_030014935.1. NCBI lineage: Eukaryota > Metazoa > Chordata > Crocodylia > Alligatoridae > Caiman > Caiman crocodilus. The sequence goes on from JAGPOW010003182.1 coordinate 30,553,380, forward strand.
TCTGTAAATAGCCTCTCCAAAGTAAATAGCAGGCTGTGTTTCACAACATCCTTCTTACCATTATTTTGCTGCTTAGCTTTAGAATGAAGATAATCTTTACAAGTAACTGCAACTAGAGTATAAAATATTGTTATTTTTCTCAAAATTATTATGACAAGAGATGCAAAGGAATAGGCCTACTCCTTGCTTTCAGATACCATGGCAATTGAGAGTCTGTTGGAATTCTGTTTTGATATTGGGCATCTGTCAGACTGCAAACTGACAGAAAGGCAGTGGGACTCCATTACCTTTTCTGCTATATTTTGTTTCCATATTGAACTAATACCCACAGCAGGTGATAGGAGAAATTCCTGCACTGCTACAGCAGTTAACAATTGAGGGTTATTAAACTTCATCCGGTCAAATAGAGCACTCCTGCTTAGAGATTAATTTTGCACATAGCAAAAAGGGCCGTAACTAAACAGATTCCCAGGTAGGGTATTTAATTATATGGAAAAACTTTAACAGTCCACCTGATAAAAGGGAAGCTGTCAGAGGGGCACTCTAACCATTTGTAGAGACCAGAACACTGCAGTGGTCAGAGGAAGATTCCATGATTCAAAGGAGTAGTCATGTATGTGAGAAAAAGCACCTCCTTAAAGTAGGGTTTTCAAACATATGGTCTGTGGGTTGGATCTGGCTCATGGGTCGCTTGACTGACACCACATACCAGTCTCAGCCCAGAACTCTGAATGCAGCATGTGGGGTGGAGCTGACTGGGTGCCCTGCATGCAGCACAGGGGGTATTGCAGAATGTGCACTACTCCAGTCCCTCATGCCACATGCAACCTGCTCTGGCCCCAGACCTCACGGGGCCAGACCAGTGTTTGCACTGCCCGTGATGCGTAGGCTGCATCTGGCGCTGCATGCAGCACAGGGGGTCTGGGGCATGGGCTGCTGTGGTTCCCTGGACCAATGTCCTGTGCTGCCTGCAAGGTTGAATCTAGCCTGCATGCTGTGGGTAGTGCACACCACATGCTCGTGCCATATGCAGTGAGCCCTGGGGCTGGCATGTGCTAGATGCAGTTTGTGGGGACAGATAGGTTTGACATTCCTGCCTTAGAGGATTGTGCCCTATGAATGTTGAACAGTGGCAGGGAAACGGACAGATAATGCTATACAGGCTTTTGAAGCGCATCTCTAGAATAGTTGTGCACTGCGGGTTGCCCTAAGAGGGTGGTGTGTTTAAGGAAAAGTGATGTATTGTGAAGACTGGCACTGGTCTTGGGGGGGCCTCAACTGGGCTGTAGTCACAACTGCATGTTTTTATTAAGAAATAATAAAATAAAAAGATCATAGAAGAACTTGGCCACAAAAAATAGACATGGGAATCAAGTCCTGAAACTGGATTTAATGTCCTGGATATCAGTTGTTTTCATGATCCAGGCTTCTGAACAAACCTGGGTTTATAAATAGTGGCCAGCCATTAAATTACTGGCCAGTTCATTTAAAAAGCAATTAAATACTTACAATGGCAAGATATACAAAGAGCCAAATTCTGGCTTGAGTTGTACATAGTGCAACCCTTCTTCAGTCAGAGGGCTCCTATTGCTATTAAAATTGGGAATAAATTGATTTTTAAATTGCAGGCATCAAGCACTTCTTTCTTTGAAAAGTAGAGGCGTATTCGTTTTCCACTGTTAGCTTCCCCCTTATGCCAGAAATCTCTTTAAAATCATGTATTCTGAGAGGTCCTGTTCTGTGACAGAAAAGGGAGATAATAACTCAGCTGTCTCTCCCATCCTTTTTTTGTATGTGCTCACTGCTAGACTATATAAACACTATTTTGGGGGATATTAGATAAAGATGGGTGTTTCCCATTGGATTTTCCTTCCAAATTTCTCCCAAACCTTTGTATCTCAAGATCAGGTGGTTGATTGCTTATTTTCTATCCCCAGCTCTCTTGTTCCTACACAGTGGCTAGGAACATGTGACTCACTGTAGTGTGTGGGAGTGTTTGCAGGGAAAAACAGCAGTCTTTTGGAATGTTCCAGGCAGCAGGAAGTGAGGGGTTGATAAAGCACTCCTACCATAAGTCTGGTAAACTCTGGGGCAAGGTTTGCATCCTCCACTGAGGCTGGCTGGCTGTGTAGCAATACTCCCATCAACCATGGTCCAGCACTAATTACAAAGGTCACTTGTGTACTTACTTCTTCCACCGTGCACCTCCTTTTAGCCTGGGCAATGTGGTTTCTGCTACCCAGACTTATGTCTGTTGGACCTTTTTACTCCACTGTCTAAGCCTACCACTCTGGCCCATGATTCCTTAGGCACCTGGCAGGTATTACACTTAAGATGTGATTGATCAGTTAATTGTATCTTAAATAGTAACTGGGCCACATGTTAATGCAAAATGTGTATAATAGTTTTGTGGCTGGTTCCTATGGCACCTTACCTGGTCAGGCTCAGCTGATTGGGGCTCTTGGCGTGGGGACACATCAGAGCCCTTGATTCCAATGCAATCTCAAAGCTGGGAGCAACAGCTGATTGGGGCTCCCATCCTCAAGGGTTCCAATATTTCTCAGAGTCAGGGAGTGCCAATCAGCTGCCTGGTTCACTACTTGTGTTTCAGGCTCCCCCTGCACCAGCAATACGGTGCAATTGTGATCTGATCCCCAGTCCCACAATTCTGCCTCCTGCCATGCATGTGTACTATTTAATTGAACATCTGCCAGGGCCCTTAGTCTCCCTAGCCTGTCACATTGCCCCACCAGGGATATCAGGCTGCAGCTCTGGAGTTCCTTCTTGCATGCTGGCCTGAGTCCAACTGACAGCCTTTCCTGGCCTGTTTCTTATCTGTCCCTAGAGCTGGTTGGAACTGGAGGTAACGACCCTTAAAACGACATTTACTTCCCATAGCATATCCCTTACTCACTCAGACTAGTGCTGGGTTAGGGAAGCCTGTCATAAGGACAATTGTCACAGCCAATAAAAGTTGGCCAGATCTCAGAGAAGGTTCTAGAGATTTCTGGGTTAGATCGTGGAGAAGGTGTCTTTGAACAACTGTGTTTAACAACAAAGGGATGGTTACAAAAAACAATAAAACACAAAATATAACTATAACATACAATAACACCACAAACATAAACATATATCAATGGCACTTATTGGTCAGAGCCAGATACCAAGCATGCATGCTTTCTGTCCAGTTAGGCTTTGTTAGCCTCTCACAAGTCAGGAATCCCTGAGTTTGTGAGCTGACAGTCTTATGAGAGTTTAGGGGGGCAGGAGGGGGCTAGGAGCACCCCCGGAAGAAGCTGTGGGGAAAGATACTGGCTTGTCGAGGCGGGTTGCTGGGCTAGAGGCCCATACCCACCTCTCCCCAACCTGGAAGCTTCAGAGCCCAGGCTGCCAGCAGGCACTTCCGGGGAACCGGGACTCCTAATTGGCAGCTGAAGAACTGCAGGAATTACAAATCTAACTGAAACTAACAAGCGGGGTCTGACTCACTGCTCGGCAGTTAGGAGCAGAGCAGGGAGACAAAAAGACCCCTGATAGGGTTCAGGTGTGATCTCGGCCACACATGAGCCCTCGCAGCGCAGGAGGAGCAGCAGAAGCGGAACAGCAGCAGCAGCAGCGGCGGCGGAGAAGCGGTGAGTGGGGTTGTGCCGGTAGCTGAAGCTGATCCGGAGGGAAGCCTCCCGGATCGCTTATAGCTGAGCCGGCAGGGAACAGTGCATGAACAGAGTGCGCAAGCAGGCACGCTCTGTAAGGGCGCACGGGCGTTTGCACAGGAGGAGAGCAAGGAGGAAGTGAAGAGGGACTTGACAGTGGGAAGACCACCTTCTCTAGGAACATGGTGAGTACACATAGTGCCACTGTGAGGGGCCTGGCCCTTCCCCCTCCCCCTTCCCCTTCCCAGGTGCTGCCCCCACGGTGCACCTCTGAGGCCGCCACACAGACCCGGCCCCTGGGGGGCCCGCTGTCTGCCTCCCCCACCTTGGTTGGGGGTGGTGGCTGGGCGGGGCCCCTGGGCATGGGGGAGATGTCTGGAGCATCCCCTAGCTGCCCGTCTTGTGGCCATCTTCAGGCCCTGGAGGAGTGGCTGCAGAAGCCCCAGGCAGAGGTGCAGGCTACGGGGGATCCGGGTGGCAGAGCATGAAATTGACATGTACTTTTGTTCTCTGCAGGACCAGAAACCTACTGAGGAGCCCCCCAGACCCAGAAGAGCGACACGTCGGTGGCAGCAAGTTCCCCTTGGACCCAGGGCAGCCCATCCTGCTGCAGAGACTGTATCTGAGGTACCACTTGGGAACAGGTATGCAGCCTTGGCTACCCTGGAGGAGACTGCTGAGGAGCACCCCCCTCAAGGTGCTGATCGTGCACCATCATCGCGAGCGGAGAAGAAGAAGCAGTACCAAAGGAGGAACAAGCGTCAAGTCCTGGTCATCGGGGACTCCATCCTGAGAGGCACGGAGGGTCCCATCTGCCGTCCTGATCCCTTGGGCCAAGATGTCTGCTGCCTCCCTGGAGCGCGAGTTTGGGACGTCACAGAGTGCATCCAAAAGATTGTGAGGCCCACAGATTACCATCCGTTAGTGGTAGTCCACGTGGGGACCAACAACGCTTCGAGAGGCCAGCCGGAGGACATCATTGAAGACTTCAAGGCTCTTGAAAGTCAGCTCAAGGTGATTGGAGCGCAGGTGGTGTTTTCTTCCATATACCGGTGAGTCAATGGGGAAGGCGACATGAGACATGTATCGCAGCCGTAAGCCAGCGCCTTTGGGGTTGGTGTTATGATGTGGGCTTCGGATTCTTTGATTGCAGCCCGCATTTTTCTATGCGGAGCATGCTGGCGGAGGATGGACTTCATCTATCGCCCAAAGGTAAGTGTTTCCTTTCTTCTAGGTTGGCTGATCTTGTGCGGTGGGCTTTAAACTAGCTTCACCGGGGGACGGGCCTGCCGGGAGAGGAGAGGACGCTCTGCCACTGAGCCAGGTAAGTCGGGTGAGCGTAGGTAGTTGTAGCTTGGAGGAAACACGTGGAGTGGGGGAGGTGGCAGTGGGTAGCCTCAAATGCCTCTATACAAATGCTTGCAGCATGGGAGGTAAGCAGGAGGAGCTGGCTCTCCTG
>JAGPOW010003182.1:30558591-30577193 GCA_030014935.1 Caiman crocodilus
TGTGGAACCAGCTTCCTAGGGAAGTTGTTCTTGCTCCTACCTTGGGCGTCTTTAAGAGTAGATTAGATAGGTACTTGGCTAGGGTCCTGTGACCCTGGCGCTCGTTCCTGCCATTGGCAGGGGGTCAGACTTGATGGCCTGCTCTAGGCCCCTTCTGACCCTAGATACTATGATGACTCTGGCCAGTGAGGCGTGGTCCAGTGTGATCCTCATCATGACCTCAGTCTCTGACTGATCGAGTTGAAGGTGATGGTCCCAGTGTTGATCTCAAATGTCTCCACTGCTGTTTGGGCGCGCTGAGACTTTATACTGTTGGCTGAGCCACTCACAATCTTAGGTTTTGAAGCATGCCCTTATTTGGAAGATGCCGTCCCTTATGGATACAAGCCTCAGAAAGCACACATCATCTCTTAGGAGAAAATGCAGAGTTGTTTACCTGAAAGACTGTGCTATGGAAATTCCCATGGAAATTCCCCAACCCCCACTGGGAATTCCCCCACAGAAGATTCCTAATTAGATGATAGAATATTGTTCTTGGTTGACATTTAAGAAAGTTAAATGAATGTTTCTGGGGGCTGTATAAGGGCTATATAAGATAAAATACAGGTTGTTTTTATATTATGGCATTATGTTTTGATGTTTAATTACCTTAAAGCATGCAAAACTGCATTTTAACTCAAGCTGCCTCATTACCCCATTATTTTTCTTATTCTTGGTCTTTTTTTTATCTCAATGTACACTGATGACTTTCCTTTCTTACTTTAGCTAAATGAATCAGGAATGTTGCTTCAATTTAAAAATATCAAGAAAGAAGGAATGCACATTCTGTTTATTTGAAAATGTGTCATCAAAGTAAATTGTGATATTTTGCCTGTATTTAACTATTTTGACACACAGACTCTTTCAACTAGTATTATGTAGTTTTTTTTTCCTGCATGCTATTGGCAAGCAAAGCAAACAAAATTCAGATTCTTCCCATCACTTCTGCAAGGTATTCTGAAATTATGGTCTTGAGAACATCATAAGAATGTAAGAATATAAGAATTGGGAGCAATCAATATCTACCAAGATCAAGTTCTAAATTAGCCATGCCATACAGAGGTAATGTTGGTTGGTAAAAATAAGTTTATGCATTCCAGCTAATGTTTCCTGAATAAGGCTACCCATATGGCTAGATCAGAAAGAATTGCATTTAATAACAGCAGACCACTGTGATTTATTGATGCTTTTTTGAGTACCTAGTTGTCAGGAGAGGTAGGCAAGTTCAAACTAGCTAAAAAAGCAAGGTGCCTAATATCTATTTGAATATTCACAGGTTGTCAGTGCCAAGATCTCTCGGGCATAGTTGTTATTCTTGTTCAATAGTTCAGGGTAGTGGTTCTTAACCTTTTTAGATGCAAGGCATTCCTCATCAGTCTCGAGGCATCCCTCCATAACTTTTGTGAATGGAGCAGCATCCCACTTCAAAAACTAATGTATTTATTATCATGTTTACCTCCTGGCAGAGCAACCAGGCAGGGAGGAGCCTAGGCATGTACTTATTTGCTTCTCTCTTGGCACCTGCCTTATTTTCTCATAAGTCACTGCACCCTTTAAAGGATCTTGTGACACTCCAGGGTTCCCTGGCACCCTGGTTGAGAGACACTGGCTTAAGGGGTGTTTAAATTAGTAAAAAATGTACATGCTCATACATTTCATGCTGAAACAGTTGCACAACCAACATATATAGGATGTATTGAAAATGCTATAATTAACTAGAATTAACTAAACTGCCATTCTTAAATGTAAGAAACAATAATTCTGCAACTCTTCAGAAAAAGGATCTGGGGTGTTACTGAATGACTGAGTGAAGGCTTATCTCTTGTTTTGTGTAGGAACAAGGGAAGAACAATGAAGTAATTGCATTTGAGGTTTCAGTTCAATTTTTGTTATGAATACTACATCTTGCACAATGGAAACTGGAGAACAGTGAAGCCGAAAGTAAACTTCTCCAACAGTTAGCATTTGGTAACTGTGATGTTGGTAAGTGCATGTTATAAGTAATCTTAGTAATCAGAACTCTTGGGGAGGTGATATCTTTTATTAGACCAGTAGATAGTTGCAAAAAATGTCTTTATTTGGAAGCTTTCAGGTGCATGTGCCTTTCCTCAAGCATAGGAGAGTGCAAAGATTGTAAAATTTTTCCCACGTAGAAATGCAAATTAATATTTTACAGGAGAGCTGAAAGGTGATGTAGGATCTCTTGGTTGGAAAAGTTAATTTTATGCAAAATAGGCTCAGATAAAATTTGGAGCAATCTATTTACCTTAAAGTCTGACGGCAAGCGGGAGTTTAATTATGCTTCTGTGTTGTTACAGTGTTTCATATTTCACAGGAGGATGGATGCTGGAAGGCTTTCCTGGGGAAGGAATTTCTTTTGTGTTGTGGCTGCCCTGTGAGCATACAAACTTGACTTGAAACAAAGCTGGAGCAAGGGTGTTAGCTTTCAGGTTTCAGGGTGTTGAATTTTGCTTCCTTTTTGTAAAATTATGAAGATATCATTTCAAAATTACTAATTTGGATACTTTCCATATTTCAGGGATACAGGTTGTAGCCATGCTGGTTGGCAGGCAAAAGTAATTATAACTCTGGGCAGGTGACACCTTTTATTAGACCAACTAGATAGTTGCAACATAATTTCTTTATCTGCAAGCTTTTGGGCACACCCACTCATCATCAGATTGACTGTACTGAATGCTTAACTACTGGCTAAAGGGATTTTGTTTTATAATTGCAATGCTTGTGAACCATAACATATCGTTTGTATGGTACTCACTGATACTTTAAAGTTTGTATTCCAAGTCTAGCATTCTGAAGTAACAAAATTATTCATTCTAATAAAAATTAAAACCAGTGTTTTAATTCCAGGGAATTATCTTAATTTAATGTTACAGTGCTAAATGATGTTAAATAAGCAAAAAAAGTAATAAGTGTCTTACATTTCAGCAACTTTGGATTCATAAAACCAAATCTTTCTCTAATCTAGAACAAAACAAGAAATCAGTATCTTATGGTCAAACATTCAAATGCAACTAAATGACAGTTGTTCCTGTTTCTGTTGGACTGTAAGTACTTGGCTGTTTTCTTGAAAATAATACTGCTGTTATGTCTGTCTTCCAACTGAAATTAGACTGTCTCTTTTAATCTTTCTTAGACTAATGGGGTAGAGAACTGACTACATTATGAAGAGGGCAAGCTTTGTCTTGAAGTAGCTAATAAACTTACTTAGCCTTACAACTTATAGTTTAGACCAACTTGTCTGTCTGGAATTACTGCAACATGACACATCACGAACTAATGAAATAAACCCTGTTCTTAAACTTCAGAAACACTTTAAAAACCTTCCCGCATGAACTATATGTTCATGAATGTAGGTCTGTTTTTGATATAGTATAGCTTTGAGGTGCCATGTGACCAAAGCTAGATTTCAAAATAGAGAGCTTTAGATGTAAAACATAGTGATGTTAAAACTATATTTTAAAATTGTTTACATATGGAGCTATGCAATTTGGTTTATATTTAAATATTTCTTGAAGTAAGTTTAAAAAAGCTGTTATCAGTTGTAAACTGTGACCCACAATTTTATTAAGGCAAGATGTGGATAGAACAAGAAAGAAGTTATAACCTTACTGAAGTGTTTCAAAGTAATGGCAAACTTAACCGACACTGTGATATTATATGTTGTGTGATGGCTTTGCAAAGCTGCATTAAGTGACTTTAATCATCTTTGTGTATGGTTATGCCAATTTTCAAATAGTAATTATGAAGTACCTTTCTAAATAATTTTATTTCAAAAGTTTCAGAGTGCTGGCAAGGGAAAAAGCTTATAATACTAACAAAACTGTAAAATCTTTAATAGAATTTTGGCAAATAAGTTGAAATTTGGCAAATTCTCCCAAATTTCTCTTGCAAAGACAATAAATTTGTCCTGGCAGCTTATCTTTCATATGAACACTTAAGGAAAATCTAGGTGTTTTGTAGTTAACTACTAGTATTATTGACTGAAAAGTTTTATGATATGTCCCACCTCTGCCAGCTGAACAACCTGAGTGCTGAAATAATTTTTTCAAAATAGTTTAACAAAACCAGGTTTGTACTGTAACTGGGCTTCAGTACTCCTCTGCTTCATAGTGACTACATCTACATGTGCAATTAATGCTACATGATAAACTCCAGAGCTGTTCATGCTAGAGTCAACTACTCCAAGACTTAGCGTCTACACAGGTGCCTGGGACAGAAGCAGTTTGAACCAAGACAGTGCAGGCCCCTGACTGGCTGGGCTGACGGTGTGCAATTAATATGCCTGGTCAGCATCTGCACATGCATTTCGGTGCAGTAAAGTATTTTTCCATAAGATAGTACTATCCCTGACAGTACTGCCTTATGGTGGAGATAATTAATTTACTGTGCCCTAATAATATTGAATATGTAGACTGTATAGACAACCTGGATACAGTATAGACTGATACTTTACTGTAGAGCTAATTAGTCAACTCTGCAGTAAAGCATATGTGTACATGCATCTAATGTGTGCTTAGTTAATGTGCTATAGTAGTACTAGGGTACTTAAAGGTGGCATTGTTTGTGTCTGTTTGCAGAGATGTTAGCCTTACTCAGATGTAATTGCTGGGAAAATAGCTCTTAAAAAACAAACAAAAAGAAACCAAAAAACCCCCTCCAGCCATAGAGCAAGTGGCAATTAATTTGATCTGAGTAGAGACTACAGACCTGGGACCTACCTGCAGGCAGTGATTTATGCTTCATGTAAATCTCCAATTTTAATTGCACACGTACACATACAGACACACTTGAAAAATGGTGATAGCTGGTCAACATAATCCTTTCAAATGACCTAAAAATCAATTGGCTAGATCTAGTTATAGACCAGGATCTAGTTATAGACCAGTACATGCTAAGTGGGCTACAGAGTCCTCTATTAATATAAGAAGTATGGTACATCTTATGAACTCAGTAACAAGTTCAGCAAACGTGGGCAGCTGGCAAGTTCCATAATTGTACTCCTGCTACTGTCACTACTAAACATCAAGCAACTGTTCATAATCTAGGAGAATGCAACTATTGTATTTTTGTTTCTTTTGCTTCCTTTTGCCAATGTTTAGGTATTACTTGTAATTTGTCTGGATCAAGTCTTAGTCTCATTCCTGTATCACTTAAAATACTGGGTAAATGTCTCAATTGCACTGGCCACATATTGTATGAGCTGGGTATATTGAGAGGAATAATTTGCACTAAATCTACTATGACACTTCTAATTTCGCACATAACCATAAATGCCTATTGAGAGTTGAATTGGCAACACAGTCTCAGTCACAAATATATACATGCTGTTGGATTGCCTGGATTTGGGTTGAGACCCTTGTTCAGTTTTGAAGTCACTACAGTCAGTAAGGTCACACTATTCTTGTCACCCTCCCTTAGTGCATACTGAAACAAATTACCTGATTATCCTTTGGAGTATCATTCATTGTGATCTGAGTTGCACAGTAAATACAAAAAAGCCTTCAAATGTCATCAGAGATAGTGTTGGATAGGGTTTACATTAGCCTGTGAATTTGCTTTTTAATCAGTGCTGTTTAATGTAGCATGTGTTCAGTAATTTATAAAGGCTTTTATTCTGTTTGGTCTGGCTGTTGTGCTTTCTTTGGCTAGTGAATAGATGGCAAATACATTGATTGCATCATATGCTTGTAGATGCTTGTTTCTGCAGTGAGGGTTTTTCCTTTCTCCTTTCCTTGCCTGATTTGCATTAGTAAGAAATAAGGGAGGGCCTTCTTACCCTTTAAAGCTCATATTTTATCAGATTGCTAAGATGTTTAACAAATGCTGTTATCTAAAACTTCTTGTCAAAAATCCTACTATCACAGGATTTTTAGCAAGAAGACAAAATGTATCTTGTCCATATTTTTTTCAATTAGAGGCAAAAATTCATACCATGTCATTCGTACTTAAAAAAACTTCATGCCTCAAACCCTCAAGCAGTTTTGAGCAGGAGTGGCATACTCTTTTCTTGTGGAAGACACTATTAAATGCTATCTACCTAATCTGTCTACCTTCTATGGTGATGCCCTTGATGATGTGTACACTGGCTACTCCTGATTAGTCTCTGTTCATTAGCTGTTGCTTACTAATTTTTCATGGTTTGATAAAATCTTATTTTTGTTCAGCATTTGGGTCTATGCATCAATGTAAGCTGGATACAAAGACTTTGGTTCCCGTCTTACCAAATGATAGGCACTCAGGCTGCATCCACACAACTGTGGATGCTTGGTTCCCTGGGGACAAGCGGCAGCAGCTGGAACCTGGCTGGCAGCTGGAGTGTGGCTCAAGCCACCAGGCTCCGGTTTTGGGCAGCGTGTGCTGCTGCCATGTGTGCTGCCCCACTCTTCATCCATGCAGGTTTTTTTAGCCCTGGGATTTCCTGAATTTCCTGGGAATGCCTGAATGTGCAGTGTGTGGTGCTGAAGATGGGTCTGTGGTGCCACATAACGCATGGCTGCGCTCGTCTGGATGCAGCCTCAAAGTCTTTCTGCCCTGCTTTGTGATTATGAAAAATAAATGTGTTTTGGTTGTTTAGAATAAATGAACTGTGCTATGTTAAAAATGATATATCAAGTAAACTAGTTTCTTGCATTATTAATAATACCTTAGACTGAAGTTTAAGAACATATACATTTTTATGGAATACTTATTCAGAATTATGCCCTTCAGTTTATATTTATCAGTCTAGCTTTATGAGGTTATATGCTGAATCAGAACCATTTGGTATACAAACAATTCAGAGTAGTTAAATTGAAGCATGTTTACTTCATAATAGAACGTATTTTTGAATGTTTGGCAGAGTATTAGTTTAGATTAAGTTTTAAGATTTCAGGCTGAGTTTTAGGTTACAGTTTGTCACTGAGACCTCATGACCTGCTCGCTTGATTGTAGAGGGATTTCAATATCTCCAAATCAGTTATTCTTAAAATGCTTTGATTGAATCTGTATTGGAATTGGAGAATCAGATATCATAGACTTCTCTCCCCCTCTACCTTCTCGCTCCCCACAAATTTAAAAGTGGAAGTTTAATGCCATGGGTTATTGCTGCCCTCTCTCCACACATATAATACCAAATCTTAAAGGTACTTGGTTAGGGTTCTGGTTTGTGGGGCATCACTAACACGTGTAGTTCGTAAACATACTTCACCTTCCATAATTTTCAAACAAAGCTTAAATGTATGGTCTACGCTACTCCATGTGGCTTTAATATGTGACCTTTCATTAGTAAAAAAAGGGAGACCACAGAATCTCCTGTTCCATTATTAATTTTTTTATGACACTTTTAGTGGGGAGGGGAGAGAACAGATACAAGAGAAATAGCATGAAGTTTTGTTTTGTTTGTTTGTTTCTCCCTGAAGATGATAGCTGTTCACATTCTTTCCAAGATCTAAATCAGAGGACTGCCCATATCTGGAAGAGAGAACATTTGAACAAAACAGAATGTGTTTTGGCTTTACAACATTTCACACTTACATTTATAAATTGGTACCCTGTTTCAACTTTATGACGTCAGTTTTGACTTACAATGCTTGATCCGATGTGACACCACACCAGCAAACAAGTTGGTTGTGTTGCTTATCTCCCTGGAGAACATTTGTCCAAACTTACCCGGATGCTTTCTTTAAGAATGCAGACAAGACTCCAGAAGAACTTGTAGCCAAGACTCCTGAGAAGACTCCAGCCAAGAACCCTTCAAAAAGTCTAACCAAGAGCCCTTCAAGAAGTTCAGCAGTCACCTCAAAGAAGCCCTTCCAAATCAATATGATTGCTATTTACACCATGAATACATTAATGTAGCTATATTACTCATCTATAATTGATTGAATACAAAATTCTGGGGTATTTTTGGTGAAAATAGGATATCGGGCCTTGGTTCAGGAACCAATCCCCCATTTATAACATTGTTTCTTAGGAGAAAATTGGTTCTGAGTTACAACCTTTTGACATGGTTTCCAGGAACCAGCTGTGTTGTAAGTCTGAGGACTGCCTGTATGTCAGTTGGCTCTACTATTGTCATAGCCTCATCACTTTACTATTGTGTAATAAAATTACCATTATGACAAAATTGCTGGATCAAATTTAAGGAGGCAACATATTTCTCAAGTTTTTTACTGGTATGTGCTACTGCACTAACTTTATGCTCTATAAGAGGAACCTTCCAAAACATGTTACAAGTGTGCTACATTTCACCATTTCTAGATGGCTGCTAGATTATTTTTTCCTGTATCATGTACATCTTTGTCCTCTCCTCTTGCACTCCTTTGTGTCATCTCTCATTTACTTGCTCTTCCTAGGTGCGGTCTTTTGGTTCCTTCTGCATGGCTGTGGACATTTTCCCCTCCTGAACCAAATGCTGAAGAGAAAAATGTTCCGACACAACCCCTGCATTCGGCAGTTCCACTACTCACATGGGATGACTGTCATGGTTGACTCTGTTTTCTTAGCAAGACTGATCCTTAAGTCACTTGGCCCCAGGTAGAACACTGGCTTGTAATTTGCTTATGTTCTTGGGGTACCCTATGTAGACAGAAACAGATTGAGGATATAATTTTGGGGCCAGTGTTGCTTGGGGGCAGAAAGTTTACATACTTAAATCTTTAGGCCTGACTATTCATTGTCATTTCATACTAGTGCAGTTGAAGGCAGGAGAAAGATGCACCTTTGCACACCAACTTAATATATAGCAGAAGCTGTTGTGACCTATGTTTGCTTGTTCGGGTGCTTGTTAGTGCCAGCAGCCCGCCCGCGCGGGACTGGGGGCGCCCTCTTGGCAGCTGCGCCTCGGCGACAGGGTAGACAGGAAGAGTGCGAAGGTCTCCTGGGCTGAGGCTGGAGCAGGCCGACGCGCTACCGCTCTCTTTAACGTCTGCCGGGCTCAGCCCTGTCTCGCTCTGGAGCGAGTCGAGTAGCCGGCCAAGACGCTGCAGCTGCCCGAGTCAGGCTGTGCGCCCGCGCCTCCCGCGAACTATGTGTTCGGGCTCGCATTTGGTTTTGCCTGGGGAGAGGGGGGTGCACATGTGGCCCGAGGAGCTCGCTCATGCCTTCGCCCCCGGGCCGCCGCCGCCTCTGCGTCGGGCCTTGGTGGCGTAGGAGAATGACAGGCCCGCGGAGCATGGCTCCCCGCCGCCGCTGCCCTGCTCCGGATTCGGCCCTGGGCAGTATCCCGGACCCATCGCGCCCGCTCCAACCGCAGAGGCCGGCGGCAAACGAACATCCACACCCACAGGCCCTAGTCCGAGCGGGCCGGACCAGCCCCAGCCCCGCCCCCCGCCATGGCCGCGCGTGAGGTGTGCCCCTAGGCTGCTGGCACCGCCCAGCTAGCTCGTTCCTCGCATTCCTGCTGGGGAGGCGGGCTCGGCTGCTGCCTCAGCCCCGGCGCGGAGTAAACAAACAGCGCTCGCCGCACCCACGTCGGCCGTAGACGCCGACGCCTGGAGAGCTAGCGCCCTGGTGAGTGCGGGCCAAGCCGGGTGGGGACAGGTGCGCCGGGCCTGGCGGTTGCGGGACCGGCCCGTACTCGGCGCCGAGGGCCTTGCGGTCACCCCTGCTGCCCCGTCGCAGGGTAGAGCAGCGCCTGGCCTTGCCGCGGCTTCCCGCCCCCTGCGCGCGGCCTCGGCTGCAGGTGGCGCTGGCCTCGGCGGCCGCGAGGGAGGAACAGGCGGGAGCTGCCGCCGACTCCGCCGCCCGCTCCCCTGGGTAGGGCCGCGCCGGACGCTCGCTGCGGGGCAGAGGCTGCCGCGCCTGTGCTCTGGGCTGTCTTGCAGCCAGGCGGTGAGAGGAGCCCAGGAACCGCTGCCTGTGCTGCAGAGCCCTGCCCTGCCCGTTGCCTCTCGGGCAGTCCAGCCTTTCTCAGCTGCCCCAGCAAGGCCAAATGTCGTGGGAGACAACTAGGTGGGTACCCGCGGGCTACTTGTGAACCCTGATGGGCTGTCCGTTGGGCAGCGGCAAAAGGGATCCCACAAGTCCCCCTCTGAGCCAGGTAGGAGACCCCTGGGGGCTCTGATCTTTGCTGAGCTCTTCTACTGGCCTAATGGTTTATGGTGTCCACAGTGTACTGCTTCTGGACAACATTGTGCTGCCTGAATCCCACATTCTGCCTTGGTGAGCTGCAGGCTGGCTCCCTCCCTTTACAGTAACTTTAAGATTGACACACATCCCAGTAAGACTTGGAGAAAGTTTTGCTAATTGAACTAGTATTGCTGCACTGGGTAAGGAAGGTAACTCACTCTGAGACGTCATTGCCACATTTCCACTTCTGGAAGGAATTACAGAACCTGATTGTTAGAAGGGACCTCAGGAGGTCTTCTAGTCCCTTACTCAAAGCAGGACGACCTGCACCAGATCATCCCAGCCAAGGCTTTGTCTAGCCAGGTCTTAAAAACATCCAAGGGCTGAGATTGCACAGCCTCTCTGGGTAACCTGTTCTGGTGTTTTATTGCCCAGCTAGTGAGAATTTTTCCTGGTATTTAACCTAAACTTTCCTTACTGCAATTTGAGACTGTTGCTCTTTGTTATGTCATCTGCCACCACTGAGCGTTGGTGGGTCCAAACCTGGCCACAAAGGAGAAAGGAGTGTGACCTGTCCTCACAAGGTGGGGGAAAGTGTGACTCAGTCGTCATCCAGCCTAGGGAACTGGCCCTGCCCCAAGCCAGCTGTGGAGGTGGAGGCAGGAGGTGTATGGCCTGGTCCCAATATAGCCATGGGTGGAGGTGACCCGGTCCTACAGCTGGGAGGGGGCAGCCAGGCTCCAACCACTGTGCGGGATTTGGGACTTTGGCAGGGAGGAGGGTAGCTGTGTTAAGTGTCAGCACTCCCCCACTGCCAAATTTCCTGACCTGTGGAGAACCCTGCAGGTCAGATATGATGGCTCCGCATGCTGCATTTGGTTCACAGGCCAGAGGTTGAGCACTCCTGGTCTAGCTCCATCCTTTTTGGAGCCACCCTTCAGGAAACCTGAAGGCTTCTGTTAAATGCTTCCATTAGTCTTCTCTTCTCCAGACTAAATAAGCCTAGTTCCCTCGGCCTTTCCTCATCTGTCCTTTTCCCTAGCCCCCTAACCAATTTTGTTGCCCTCTTCTGAGCTCTCCAGTTTGTCTATATCCTTTATGTAGTAGGACACAGTACTCCAGATCACAGCTGATTATGTGGATATCCAGAATAATTGGTTTGTCTAACAAACCTTGTATTCATACCTTTCTTGATGCCATAACTTCATTTCATAGATGTCCTTAGTCTTTTTAATTTATAAATTGTGGTAGTATAATTAAAATTTGTAGGAATATTTTTGGAATTCAACATTTAAGTTTGTGACCATGTATCAAATGTATCATTTATAGAAATATTTTTTTTTCTATACATCAGTCCTGCAAACTTAGCTTAGGCTCAGGCTAAGTTCATTCTTCTTGGGCATAATCAGGAGTAAAAGGCAGAACTGATTTCAATGAATCCTGTGAAATACACTTGTGAAGCATATTAAGAGTAACTGAAGGAAACCCAGCAACCCCTTCTATTGCTTCTTTAATAGGCAACCATTGATCTTCTTGGATCCTGGTGTATGCATGAGAGGTCAACAGGGCTTTCAGTGCATATGCCTAGGCAGGAATATGGAGGAGTGGAGGCTGTCCAGACTTTCCATCCCCTCTTTAGACTATTGAGACAGTATTCAAAAGCAAGATGGAGTCCAGACATTTGGTGCCTCAATGTCTGTAGTTATATGCACATCTGGGAATTGAACTGAAGTCTCCCATGTGGCAGAGAAGGATTCTACCACTGAGTATTAGAAGAAGAAAGGACATACTGCCTCCTACATTATTGATCTCTGGTTTTGAACCCCTCAATTCCTGCTAGTTTAGGTGCAAAAGAATCCAGGTCACTTCCCTGTAGTGAAAGTGGCTCTGCGAGGTTGAAAGGAACAAGTAGTTGTAATTATTTTTCCCCCTAGAACAAACATATAACGGAGCAAGAAAGATCTTTTTTTTAAATTTCAGAGCAAAGTAAACTGGATATAGCAACTTCTGAACAGAAACTTTTGGTCTGTGTTATGCAGGAAGGAGATCAGATTTGTGGCTCTTGTCTGTGAGAATCTAAAAATCTGACTGTACTGATACCTCTGACTTAAACATTTTCTTTTAAAGTAGTATGTATGTTAATCTTTAACCTTTTCTTGTCCCATATCTTCCTGTTTGCCAGTTGTTGAAGATACTTGTTTTTAGGTGTGAACTAGTAAACATTTTTTGAGCTGATACTGATGGCTGATTATTAACCAGCCATATCAGCTGATACCAATCCAATTGCTGACATGCAGCCCTGCAGCTTAGAGAGCAGTGTCTGGCTGTTGCAGCGGAAGCAGCATGGGGGTGGGGAATTGGGGTGCGGTGGGATGGGGGACAGTTTGAGGTTCCTGTGGTGGGGGAGATGCTGGGGCAAGCACAGACACTGCCCTGGGCAGGAGCAGCGGGGGGTGGAGCAGAGAAGCGTGGGTCAGAGCCACAGCTCATCCAGGGGGCAGAGGGGAAGGAGGCTCCTAGTGCTGTGTGCACTGCTGGGGGAGGCATGGGGGCACGTGCCCCTTGCACCTGTGCACGGGGTGAGGACAGGTTGCATACTTGGGGCCGGAGGCTGCTCTGGCCTCTTCCCAGTAGGAGGCCTGGTCCTGGCTAGGCAGGTAGTGGAGGCGCTGGGTGTAGGGCTATGCGGGGGAGGCAACCGCCACCCCAGAACTCATCATAGCTGCCTCCCCCCCATAACCCTCTTTCCAGTGCTGCTGCTGCCTGCCCCGTCCCTGCCCCTGAGTGCAGCCTGGGTCCAGCCCCTCCCACTTGAAAGAGACTGGCATAGCCTCCAGCCCTGAGAATACAGCAGATTTGTGCCCCACATATCTCCCTCAGCTGTGTGTGCAGAGGCAGGAGCTGCCTCCCCACCCACTGGACATGATTCAGATTCATTCCACACCTAGCCCCACTCCCTCCTTCCCTGTGGGAGCCTTGATCTACCCCCCCCCCCCCCCCGATTTACCAGCTGGATGCTGATCTTCAAGCTGCTGGGCTACACTCCTGGCCATGTGCATGCTCCGACTTTGACAACCCTGTGCAACGTTATAGATCTGGTCCTGCTAAGCACAGGTTACATTCTAAATCCATCTACATTAAGAAGTTGAGTTAGCTGTTTTTGGTCACTCAGCAATAAACCCCTTTGAAGTGGTGTTGACTGTAGTTCAATTGGTGGTATACCTGATCTCACAAAGAATCCCTCCACGAAAAGCAAGGGTGCTTAACCCCCAGCCTGCAGGCTGGATCTGGCCCCTGCTACCATGTTATCTGGTCTGTGGGGCTCCTGTGGAGAGCCCTATGGGACATGGCCCTGAAAGCTATCTAGGGCATGCAGGGTGGTGCTGAGTCCCTGGAGCTCCATTTTGATGCGTGGGTGCTCATAGACTGGCCTTACACCATTTATCTGGTTTGCAAGGCCACTGTGAGCACCACTGGTTTCAAGCATGGTTAATAAGAACTTTTGAGAACTGACAAAGTTCAGTCTAGATAGGAGCAAGTCTGAAAAACACCAATTTCAGGGTCCAGCTTCTATTTGATTTTGTAGCAAGTTCTTAAAAAAATAAATAAATGTGAGAGTTGATAAGATCTGCTTTGGATGCACTTGAAAGTTTCCCAATATATGGGAGGAGGAGTGTTCTAAATTCTCTTCATTATGCCTAAGCATTGCTGGGGTCAGGACAGTGCATTTATGTTGTAGAAAATACGCTGCAGTGGCTTGCAAAAACAGGGCACTTCAAAGATGGGATTTCAGCCCTAATTTTGATTCATCTTGTTTTTTTGGCTTTGTACTTCAAGCATGGTTCTTAAATTTCATTTTAGGATGCAACCTTCTTAAAGAGGGATTTGTGCACATCAAAAGGAGAAAACGAAAGACAAATTTAAAAGCTTAAAAAAGATACTGAAATGTCTAATGCATTACACCATTAGCATGTTTTGGATGCAGCAGGCAGAGTCATGTCAGAATAAACATAATTTCCATGTGCAAAATAGTCAAGGTAGAAAGCAGTTTAAAGCTGTTCCTATAAAATGGTGAGATTTATTCTTGATATAGCAGAGGTGCCAGACTTCATTGGGGGTTTTCTGGTGGAGATGCTGTGCAACACGTGAGAAAAGATGGTTGTTACTAAAGGCAGCTCACAATCAAAATAGTTGCTTCATGCTTCTAAACAATTATGATAACTTTTTTGGTTTTGGCAGTTCATCTTTTGTTTTTTAAAATATACACATATAAACCCTGCCTTGCATGTGGTTGGCAAAATCTAATAATTTTGATAATTGCATGGATGTTTTGTGTGTGGGACATGCTCCGTTTGCTCTTGCTGTCCTCTTCCTCCCCCCTTTTCCCCCTGTCCTCTGGGTTCAAACACATTTTTAGTTCCTCTTATCTTTAAAACCCACTCTTGGCCTGATTTACCCTTTAGGGATTCTTCTCATCCTCCCTCCGTCTTTCTATTCTTTTTTTCTTTCCACACCTGTTCTTTGGATAGTCTTGTCCAAAACTGCATATTCAATTACCAGCTCCAAGCAGATAACTCAGTCCAAATTCTTTATTTCAAACCGTTTCCATTCTATCCTAAATAAAATCTTTAGTGGTCTCTCTGAAATCTTGTAAATGTCTATCCGTCAGCTTAAGCTCAGCAAAAATAGATCTCTTACTTTTCACTCTTTCTTCCTCATGATCTCATTTTGCTATTATTGTTCTTTATCATTACATACAAGGCCGCCATGCTTTCAGTCACATAAGCCTGTGTTATATTTGACTAGGTTTTCTTTTTAAGTCCTTGTATTCATGTTGTATCTAATAAATCTTGTAGTTTCTTTATCATGTCTCTGAAATAAGATCCCTATAAATTGCTTTCGGTTTTTGAGGGGTCGACTTATAATCGGGTCTGTTTATTGTTTTGTTTTTAGTCACCAGATCCTCTGAAGGCTGTGGGGGAGGTGTGAGGAGATTACTGTTGAAGAGCTGTTTGGTGGCATACATGAAATGGAATTTGGGTTTCAATAGCAGACAGATTTTTTTGCATCATGTATGGAACAAACTGCCTTTTATTAAAAATCTCTCTTGGCAGTATAAAACTGAATTAATATGGACACTGATGTATCTTTTCATTCTAAAAGGTGTTCTGTCCTGAATGTGGCTGGAACCTTGTGAGGGCTGAACTGGATGAATTTTAGCTGTTGCTGTCTATGCTATATCTTTGGGGTGGTGACATCAGAGTTTTAAAACTTCTGTTTTTGGATTGACAGGATACCTTTCTCTGTGTTCTCTTGCCTCTCAGAACTGCTGTCCCATGTCGGCTTTGTTTGTCTTCATAATTTCATAGTTGATAGGGTTGGAAGAGACCTGAGCAGATCATCAAGTCTGATCCCCTGCCATGGCAGGAAAGAATACTGGGGTCAAATAACCCCGACAAGGTGTTTGTCTAACCTCCCTCTTAAAGATCCCCAGGGTAGGAGCCAGCACCACTTCCCTTGGAAGTTGGTTCTAGATCCTAGCCGCCCTGACTGTGAAGTAGCGCCTCCTGATATCTAGCCTGAATTTACTCTTTGCTTGCTTGTGACCGTTATTTCTTGTTACTCCTGGTAGTGCTTGGGGGAACAGGGACTTTCCCAATGCCTGCTGGTCCCCCCTGACTAATTTGTAAACGGCCACTAGATCCTCTCTTGGCCTTCTCTTGTGGAGGTTGACCAGGTTCAGGTCCCGTAGCCTCTCCTTGTAGGGCCTGCCCTGCTGCCTCCTGATCATGCGGGTTGCCCTCCTTTGGACCATCTCCATGTTGTCCACGTCCCTCCTCCAGTGCAGTACCCAGAACTGGATGCAGTAGTCTAACTGGGGCTTGACCAAGATTGCATAGAGGGGGAGGATCACCTCATTGTATCTGTTCGTGATGCATCTGTGGATGCATGACAAGGTATGGTTGGCCTTCCTGACTGCGTCCCCACACTGTCAGCCCACGTTCATTTTGGCATCAATAATAACTCCAAGATCCTTTTCTGCCTCTGCACTGACGAGAAGGGAGTTCCCCAGCCTGTAGATGCTGTTGGTTCTTCCTCCCCCTTGTCTTGGACAAGGGTCTTTGGGGACAAGTTCTTTGGGGACCCCCAAAAGGGTCTTTGGGGACAAGTTCTTTGGGGAAGAAAGTGTTATCTCTGTAAATACTCTGTAAAGTGCTCTGTAAATGTAGTTTGTTTCACTGATAACTTTCATACATGTATAGAATTATAAAATTGGGCATTTGTGGCCAAGCTCATTATACACTGATTTATTTGGGTTTTGTTATTTTGGTCTTTATCCCTTCTGTTAGTTTATTTCACGTGCAACTGAGGCATATGCAAAATTGTAACATACCTAACCTTTATATCTAGATTGGTTATGTTGATTAGCTATTTGTTTTAAGTGCATCTAATTTCTTGGATAGAATCAAGATCTGGTTCCTGTTTCCTTTCCCCAGTTTGGAGTATCACCAGTTAATAACCTTACTAAGAACTTATAACCTTACTAAGAAAGCTGTAGAGCATCTGCTGCTCCCATTATTTAATAATTACTGAAAAAAGCTATTTATTTTTCTTTCAGTGTCAAATATATCAAAACATCCTCTGCATTGTTTGTTAGCAAGAAGGGTTTTTTTCCTTTTTTATACTCAAGTGACCATTCAGTTTTCTTTCCCCTTGAAATTTATCAGTTTGCTTGTATCCAGAAGCTTTTAACCATCAGTATTATACATCCACATTGTACATTTGTTGGCAGTGATCATATAGCCATTTTTACTTTTATGAATTTTGGCATCATTGGAGGAATTTGGATGCTCAGGACCGTAACTGGAAAACCCAGAGATGAAGAAGTGGTACTGGTTTTAAATCTAAGTTAAAGTGCAGAGGCTGTTTTAATATGCACCTTTTGATGTAGTAGAAAAAGTGAGGCCTGTGCTTCAATATAAGGAATGTTTTCTGCTGAAGATAACCATTCTGGAAGTTGAAATGACATAAATAATCTGGTTTTACTAAGTCTTTTTAAATATAAACTAGGAAGCTGAGTTTTCTATAGAGTTTTTTTCATCACAGAGTGTTTTTTTTGGAGGGGGAGCAGGAGGGGGTTGGTGGACATTCCAGGCAGGAGAATTTGCTTTACTTCAGTTAACACCGGGGTGTCCAACCTTTTTGAATATGGGGCCAGATCACAAACTTTTTATCACTTGGTGGGCCAGCAAACCATATTCAGAGATCTTACAGGAAGTGGAATCACATCAGGAAGTTATGTCACGTGACTGTTTACACCAGTGAAATTGCAGGAAGTGACAATGAAATGGGTCTGGAAATGTGATTTAATCCAAAATAAAAACAATATAAAAAGCAACAAAGAACTAATACCAAATGCTTGACTAAAATAAACACTTTCGCTTCTATTCTCTTCTCAATGAATGAAAGAAGCATAATGCAAGTCGACAGATCAAATGTGGAAAAGATATCAGCCAGAGTGGAAACTAATTAAGCAACAAAATATGGGCATTTTTGAGAATAATCTTCAAGAAGATTTATTTTTATTGAATTAATAACTTGTTAGTAACATATCTTTAACAAGTAGTAACAAGTTGAACCCCCAGTCCTGCATAAAGAGAAACAGAAGCATCGTCTGGATGAAGGTGGTGGGACCTTAATGACCAGCAGGGGTAGAATTTAGATTTAACTGGCCCAGTGAAAGATGCTTACATGCCTCTTCATTCACTGCCATCATATCCAGTGTTACCCCATCTTATCTCTTTTATCAGCAATACACTATCTGCTGCTTAAAGAGGCAGAGAGGCTCTAAGAAAAGGGTATCATTGCTCTGAGGCTGGTATACCCCTTATGGTCTTTACCACTCTGCTTTGTGCTTGGCTTGCTGTGCTCAAGGCTGGACCAGTGGGGTGAACTTTCATCAGCATACCCAGCTGCAAAGTAGCAGACTTTGATTAAAATAACCCTCCCAAAACAGTATTGGAGACTAGCTTAGCTGAGTCACCAGGCTGAAAACAGGTCATCTGGTCTAAGGTCAGGTTGGTGGCAACCACAACACAACCAGTCATACTGTGTTATAGCTCAGAGAAATAGAGAGGAAAGGGGGAAATTGAAACAACAGCTGATCTGGCAAAAGCCTCTCTTGTTTGTACTTGATCCAAAGATCTGATAACTTATCTCATAGTACAACAGCTACTGCACTGAAGAGGATGAAGCAGGAGGAAGATGAACTACTGTTGTGTTTGTTCTTTTTTCTGGACACCATGCTTTACAGGCAATAGATAGCTATTTAATCACTCCTCAGTGCTGGCTGAAGCTTGCTGTGCAAACACAGCCCAGAAAGCAGGGAGTGGCATGTTTCATAGTAGCTAGGGTCAAGAGGGACCTGAACAGATCATCTAGCCTGACCCCCTGCCACAGGCAGGAATGAATGCTGGGTTCACAAGACCCCAGAC
>JAGPOW010003182.1:30586384-30612990 GCA_030014935.1 Caiman crocodilus
CAGTTCATCAGAGCAACAATAAACTGCAGTCAGACACAAGCACACAGTTAAACAGAATCCCTCTGAATCCAGCTGGGTGTCCAGCTGACACCCTCATGGGCCAGCATTCAGTTCATAAGGGTATGTCTAAGTCAAAGTGGGTCATTCAGCCTGTACATGCTGATCCCCTTATGTTTCAAACTTAGTATGCCTCTTGATGAGCAGACCCCACAATATTTTTGGGCTTCACAGGGATCTTTAGCTTAGGTAAAAGAAGTGTTGCTGCAGAGCACGGGAAGAAGGAGAAGCAGAGAAGGAAAAATATACTCAGTTACTACCAGTTTGACTATAAAAGTTATTTATTGCTAACCATGTGAAATATTTAATGGTACTAGTAGTAATAGACATACAAAAGAAAAACAAATGCAAACAATTGTAGTACTACCCTGGTTTCACTAAGTATTTGGGGAAACTTAGCTCAAGCTTAACTAATACAATTCAGGTTCAGAAATTTATGCCTAGAGTGAAAAGAGAGAGAGAGAGCTTGGATCTTACCAGTCCAAGGTATTCGGACTGCAAAGCTGACAGGCACAGTCTGTAGCACAATCCTTGAAAAGAGAGATGATCTGTTCTTTCAGCATCCCAAGAACGACAGGGGATGGTGTCAGCACAGGAGTTTTCTTCTTCTTCTTTCTTTAAGCACACACACTTTTTACAGATTTTTATACCCTCAGTTCAGCTGCTTCGAAGCAGCCTTAATTGTGTGAATCATTGTCTTTTCTGTTGACAAGGGGTTATTTGGTTTGGAACATCTCAAGAAACTGTTTGATAATCAGGAAACACTTAAGATTGGGGAGTTACCAAATACTTGGGTGCCAGCTTGAAATTCCTATGGATGGCAGATGTACTGATGGGATAGCTAATGTTTTCTTCAGAAACAATAGATAGCTTGCAGCATCAGGATTTTGGATTTTTGCTTGTGAACAAGCCTCAGTTTAGCATGACGTTTCCAGATTTTACTATAGTCTTTTAACAGACTGAAGACAATTATTGGGGTGTTCATAACCTTTTGTGGAGAGGACTCCCACCAGTTGTCTCAGGAAAAGTATGAAAACACCTGTGATTAAGGCTCCAACGGGCTGGACTCTGTGATGAACCCTTAACCATTGTTCAAATGTTGCCCATACCCCCTCTGACTCAGTCTCTTGCCTCAGCATTCCCTAACCCAGCAATCGGGTTTTAGTCAATCAAGTTTAAATAGGCCTCCCATAGTGGGACCGGGGAATGTAAGGCCCGAGGTGCTCATTAAGCTTAGAGGTGTGTGTGTGTCTGGGTGGGGGAAAAGTCCTTTGTAAAGCCAGATTAGAACTGATCTGATAAATGCTGAGCTGGGGGTGTGTGAACATGGGTTGATTAACATTTGGAGCACAGATTCCCCATCATGCAAGCTTCAGGCTTTCTGTTCTCCATCTCTCATGTAAATGAATGGCCATCTGGTTCCATCTCGGATGCAAATGAGACCTAGGGCAGTTGTTTCACTCTTGTCGCCCTTATCTGGAGGGTCTTAGGTCTCACTGCATCTTAATCAGTTTCATTTATGTAGAGGAGGGGAGACGGGGGTGAGTCAGACAGACTGCATCCTGTGCCAGGGTTGCCCGAGGACACAGAGCTGAGAAGTAACAATCTACATGACACTGGTCAGGCCACAGTTGGAGTACTGTGTCCAGTTCTGGGTACCCCGCTTCAAGAGGGATGTGGACAACATTGAGAGGGTCCAGAGGAGGGCCCACCCGCATGATCCGGGGATTGCAGGGCAGACCCTACAACGAGAGGTTACGGGACCTGAACCTGTTCAGCCTTCACAAGAGAAGGCTCGGGGGACCTGGTGACCATCTATAAACTCACTAGGGGGGGACCAGAAATGTTTGGGGGAGACCTTGTTTCCCCTAGCACCCCTCGGGATAACTAGGAGTAACGGCCACAAGTTGTTGGAGAGTAGGTTTAGATTAGACATCTGTAAGAACTACTTCACAGTTAGGGCGGCTAGGATCTGGAACCAACTTGCAAGGGAAGTGGTGCTGGCTTCTACCCTGGAGGTCTTTAAGAAGCGGCTCAATGCCTACCTGGCTGGGGTCATTTGAGCCCAGTTTTCTTCCTGCCCAGGCAGGGGTCAGACCTGAAGAGCTGCAAGGTCCCTTCTGACCCTACTTCTATGATTCTATGAAGATCATCAAGTCCAGCCCCCTACCCCAGGGGCAAGAAGTCAGCTGGGGTCAAAGGATGCCCAGCAAGATGAGCATCCAAGCATTTCTTGAATGAGTCTACGGTAGGTGCCTGCACCATGTTTGGAGGAAGTCTATTCCAGGTCTTAGGGGCTTGGACAGTAAAGACATTTTTTCTTATGTCTGTCCTCAGGTGTGGATGCTGTGCCCCAAAGTTTAGTGTCATTGGTGAACTTACCCAGTGCGCTTCTGACACCAATGTTTATGTCTTTGATAAAGATGTTAAAGAGAACCGGTCCAAGGACAGAACCTTGTGGGATGCCAGTGGTCATGGAGTGCCAAAATAATTTGCTACCATCAACCGTTACTTTCTGGGTCTGACCTTGGAGCCAGTTGCCCAGCCATTGGACTGTGGTGTAGCTGAGGCCACAGTTGGCCAATTTTTCCATGAGGAGGTCCTGGGACTCCAGATCAAAGGCTTTTTTAAAGTCCAGATATATGATGTCAATCTCCTCTCCCCTGTCCAGGTGATATGTCACCTGGTCATAGAAGGAGATGAGATAGGTCTTGCCTAACCAATCTGCAACAGACCTGTGCTGGCTATGCCTCAGGATGTTGCCCTCAGCTAGCTTATCCAGAAGGGTCTCCTTGATAATTTTCTCCAGAATCTTACCAGAGATTGAAGTTGAGCTGATTGGCCTGTAATTCCTGGGATCTACTTTCTGCCCTTTCTTGAAGATGGGTACCACATTGGCCTTTTTCCAGTCTTTAAGTACTTCACCTAAGTGCCATGAGGTTTTTGGGTTTTTTTCGAATATTTTTGCCAATGGTTAGGCTATAACACCTGCCAGCTCCTTGAGTACCCTAGGGTGTAATCTGTCAGGGCCAGCTGACTTGAAGGTGTCCAGCATTTCAAGGTGATCCTTTACTAGATCAACACTGATGCTGAGTATAAATATACCCTCACCTTGGCTGTCCAGTGTCTTGCTAGACAGGGCAGTCCCATTGGAGTGATGAAAGACTGATGCAAAGTATCCATTAAGCAGATTGGCCTTTTCCTGGGTGTTGGTTATCAGCTGTCCTGTCTGGTTCGGCAGGGATCCAGTGTTACCCTTGCTTTTTTCTGACTCCCTATATATCTGAAAAAGGAAAGAATAAAAGCAGGCAAAGAAAGTTTAGGGTATATAAGCATATATTTTCATTGCTTTGAAAGGGGAGTTGCTACTCAGAGGCACGGGTTAGCTGTTATATCTGCATGATGCTGTAGCTGTTCATGTCCGCTACATCATGCTGTAACCCTGAATGAAGAAAGGTTAAAGTTAGTGGTTTTACTACACTTGTATCAATATGGAATTGCCATATGCATCTAACAATTGTATCATCATAACCATTGTGTTGGTAACTTTTGATATTGATTCAATTGTTATATTTGTCTATGTTCATAGTAGATATAATTGAGTTCAGGTAGTTCTTAATTAATAATTTTTGTATTTCCAGAAATTCCTTTGCTTTGAAGCAAAGTATGCTTTTTTTTTTTTTTTTTCAACAGCTGTTTCCCCTTCATCTTTTTAACATGTATCAAGATACAATTAAAAAATGGAAAGTAAATCTATTTGTTACTGGCTGAAAATTATTTACATATATTTACAACATCCTCATTAACAAGCTAAGGAAATACAGCCTAAGTGAAAGTACTGTAAGGGCGGTGCATAATTGGTTGGATCATTGTACTCAGCAAATACTCGTTAATGGTACAATATCTAGTTGGGATGAGGTATCAAGTACAGTTCCCCAGAGGCCTGTCCTGAGTGTGGTATAGTTTAATATCTTCATTAATAATTTGGATGATGGGATCAAGTGCACACTTAGCAAATTTGTGGATGGTACCAAGTAGGCCTGTGCGAAGTAGCTAGTATTTGCTTTGGGGGACAGTGAGTCGATTCAGTGATTCAAATCGATGAGGCTGAATCTGATTTGGAGATTTGGCTGCTGCTGAATTGCTGAATCACCCAGGCCCATCCCCACCTGCTCTCCCAGCCCTGGCAATGGCTGCCTCAGCTCCTGGCACTGTGAAATTAAAAAAACCCCAACGTGGGTGCATGCCATGCTGCCCCATGCTGCGTGAGGTGCTCTGCATGAGCTTCCCTACCACTCCCCCCAACTCCCTCATTGTTGCCCCGCCAACCGTGGCTTCAGCCCTTTAAGGAAAAAATCCCTGAAAACTCTGGACTCTGGATCCTCCCCAGCAGGGGGTGATCCCCACTGACCTGTGCCATGTCGGGGGGGCTCTACATGAGCCCCCTGAAACCCTAGGGCTGCTGCAGGAACCAGTGAGTCTAGGCAGGGGATTTGGGTTTTTTTTTTTTTCTTAAAGGGTCGGAGCTGGGGTGGGTGGGGCAACCATGGGCAGGTAGGGGTCGGGGGCTTGTGGACGAGTCCCACACACAGTATGGGGCAATGGTGAGCAGCAGGGCTTGCCTCCCTGCCTGGCAATACTTGGTGAGTGGGGGCTTTTTTTTTTTTTTTAAGAGCTGGGACAGATGGGGCAGCCATGAGGACTACGGGGGTGGGCAGAGGATGTGGCCTGGCAGGGGTCCCCCTATGGTCCCCTTCCCCCTCCCCGCCCCCTACTTACTGGCATGGAGTCTGGTTCCAGCTCTGTGCTGCAGCTGGTGAGGACTGCTCAAATCATCAAAGCTCTCCAAACCTTTTCTGAATATTCAGAGAGGTTCAAATCAATTCGGACCTTCTTATTGGTCCCCTAATTCGATTTTGGATTTGGAGATTCGGCCACTGAATTAGGCCAGA
The DNA here is from genome assembly GCA_030014935.1 of Caiman crocodilus. Lineage (NCBI taxonomy): Eukaryota > Metazoa > Chordata > Crocodylia > Alligatoridae > Caiman > Caiman crocodilus. The sequence continues at coordinate 30,591,394 of JAGPOW010003182.1, forward strand.
TTGCCTCTGAATTTAGTCAGCACCCAAAGCTTCACATAGCCCTAATACCAACTTGGGTGGAATTGCATATGGTCCGGAGAGTGGGGCTAGGATCCAGAATGATCAACAGCATATCATGTTGTATTCATAGGAGTACTACTTTCATATCAAGAAAGGTGATTTTTCTTCTCTGTTTAGCCCTAGTGAGGCCTCACCTGGAATACTGTGTCTAGTTTTGGGCCCCACACTTCAAGAAGGAAGTGGTTACATTGGAAAGACTCCATTGGAAGGCACATAAAATGATTGTGGGCTTGAGAGGCAAGATTTATGAGGAAAGGCTGAAAGAGCTAGGATTGTGTAGCTTGAAGAAGACAAAACTGTCCTAAAGGATGATTAGAGAGGGTGAAGATAGCTTTTCTATGTGGCTGTAGTAGACAGGGCTAGGTCAAATGACTTTGAGCTGCAGCAGAGTAAATTTAGGTTGGGGACTATGAAGGTGGTCAGACACTGGAACAAACTGCCTGGAGAAGTTGTGGAATCTCCATACTTGGAAACTCTCAAGAGCAGGTTAGACAAATGCTTGACTGAGAGAGTCCTACCATGAATGGGGAGTTGGACTAGAGGACTTGTGAGGTCCCTTCCAGCCCTACTTTGTATTCTTCAAAGGATCACAAGAATTGGGGCTGGCCTTTTTCATCAAATATAATTTGGTTCCCAAAATGTTTGGATATGAGAAAGATGGAAATCTTTGACATAAAAAGAGCCATTATATTTCTTCGCTGACCTTTTCAGAGTATATAACATACTACTTTTAATATATACATATAAGCTATACTTCATTTTAGCATATGGACAGGCATTCATTTAAATGCTAAGAACTTTTGGAAAATTTGCAGTGTTGTGAAATTGTGGCAATACACAGGCATTCAGGTACCCAAACATCTGGAGCTTTGCAAAGCATGGCAAGAACCTGTACTGCTTTTGATCTGCAGTCAAGGTATGGTGTGCAGAGATTCCAACTTGCTGGCTTCCCAGGGAACCACATTCGCCAAGCACTTCCCCCTTATACTAGGATTGCACACATTCAGTTTCCACTACCAAAAAAGTTTGTTATTTTCACTTTCAGGCTACAGTGGATCCATGCTGCCTGCGTTCTCTGTCACTCCCAATCCAGACTAATCTATTTTAGACTTTGCTTTGAAAATATATGAGTATACCATAGTAAATAACTTTAGTTGTGAGTAGATTCACTTCTGTATGAGTGGAAGGACAAGCAAAGTAGGTCTTTAATTGCATTTTTTCCTCAATGGACAGACTTTGACAAACTAAGGGAGCTAGTTTGAGTGAAGTCCTGTGGGAAAAAGAGTTCAGGGAAATGAATGTGAAGGAGACCTGGAATTCGTTTAAGTTCATTGTCGAGGGTTCAGTGACTGCCAGTCTTCCAGAACAGAGCCAAAGCCTGCCACTGCTGCTTCAGAGAGCTTGTTCAGCTCTTATGTGAGCTGGTGTGCAGTTCTTTGTGTGTGTGTGTGTGAGAGTGTGTGTGCACACGTGCCTGCCTGCTTGGACATGACTGAGAACCTAGCCATATGGTATTTTGGTTTGTCGACCAGCTTGGCATAGGCAGGTCCACAGTGGGAGAGGCAGTGCCGAAGGTGTCTTTTTAAGCTGGCACTATGATTCACTCGCTTCATCAACCCATGGCAAGTCAGTGGCAGGGGAGAAAACTCTAACACCAGCTCCACTTCAGGAAGAGAGGCTGTAGGGACTTCTCTTTGTTCCAGTTGTGGCATTTATGAATTAGAGCAGTTAGTGTCCACGCCAAGGACAAGTGGTCCTCCTGGCTGTGCTGGTGTCCCACAGAGCTTCAGTGTTTCTTCCACTTCAGGAAGGGCAGATAAGTTTGTTTCCCCTTCTCCCTAGCAATGGCATTTGTTGCTTATAAAAGCTAGTATTCAAATTTTGAAGGCTGTGGACATGAGCTCAGATACTAGGGGTGCACTGATAGAGATTTTGGGGGAAGGGGAAAGGAAGCATATTGGCTGATATTGATCGGATATCTGATACAGCTGCCATCAGCTGGTCAGTCTGTTTTGGTGGAAGGGGAGGGGGAAGAGAATGGGTGTAGATCAACGCCCCCTGCAGGGAGGGAGGGGCAGGGGTAGGTGCTGCTCAGCAGGGGCGAGAGGGGGGTGTGGGACAGAGGCGTGGCTTGTGGGGTGAGGGTGGCTCCCACCACTGCTTGCACCCCAGAAGAATGGGGGGGGCACGTGCCTCTAAGATCTGTGTTGTGGGGGGGCTCTTCTTGCTGGAGGCTGGGCTCGGATCATGTTCCGGCAGCACTGGGTGTAGGCTGCAGCCACCCCAGATCTTGCCATAGCTCCGCTTCCAGGCCACCACTCCCTCCCTCACCATGGGGGGTCCCTGCCCCCTTCCTCACTGCAGGGGGTATTGATCTGCTCCCCCGTGCTCCCTACCTTCCCCCTCCCCTTCTGACTTGTTAGCTGGAGGCAACTCTTCATGCTGCTGGCTCTGCTCTGTGCTGTGCTGTGGCTGTGTGCATGGGCATTTACTGGCCAAATTATCAGCCTGATATCTGATATAGAAAATTTTCTTCATATCGATACTGATCTGATATCGGACTGCTGTATCAGTGCACCTCTGCACCATCAGTTATCCATGAGTTCCTAATCACTGCATGAAACTGTGGGACTCATCAAGTTTATTTTCTTTTTGCTAATTTAGTGGCATCTTAACATTGTAAGAGATGCCAGTTGAAGCTTGCTGTTGCCATTAGTACAGTTGAAATAAAAAAAAAAATTGTAAAATTGTAAAATATTATAGTAGATGACTAGATTTAACAAGAGCATTTTAGTTCTACTAAGTAACAGCAGCACAGCAAAGAACCAAATCATTTTCCTCACACAGTTCTCTGTTTTTAAGTTTATGTACGTAGTGATGTTACCATGTGAGACTATTCAGTATCTGATTGCTACTCTTACTTCTGGCTTCAAATACCAGTCTAAATACCTTGGCTAGAGAATATGCTGTTCTAGACTTTCAATTACTTTTGTGTGTAGCTTGCAGTGTAATAAAAGGTCTTTCTGCCAAAGCATAAAATGCTTGGAGCTCTTGTTATGACATCATTTTGAGAAATGAATGAAATTCCTTCTTCTAAGTTGTATTTTTATTGCATTAATCCATATATTTTTCCTTTTGAAAGCTGAAGGCTGGTTTCATTTGTTGACTGAAACAAAGTTTTGCTAATGATAATCACCTAATGGAAATAATTACAATTGAAAAAATTTCCACAAAAATAGGGATTAAAAGATTTAGGGATTTGTGGCACGGACAGATGTTTAAGATCGGATAAACCCAATACCATCAAAGTATGAACTGATCTCTGGCTCACATTCTAACAAATTGCTTTCCACTTGCTAGTTCCTTCTGTTACAGTACATGATTACCTTTTGATTCTTTACTTCCTTACAGTTCAGGGATAGGAAATGTTTTTTTTTACATCAGTTTATTAGTCTGCTTTCTTATACTAGTACTGCTTACCCTCATTAGAGGGAGGGTTTAATCCTGGGGTGGGCAGTTATTTTGGCTGGAGGGTTACTTCACAAGTTTTGGTGAGCTGTTGAGGTCTGCAAAGCTAGCCCCGCCCCTTGGCCAGTGCTCCAGCCTCTTGGTCGCCATCTTGGTACTGGAAGCTCTACCCCCTAATCCGTGACCTTTCTCATCAGAAGTCCCTGCCCTTGCCCTGGAAGTACTTCTTTTGGGAAGGGGGTTTTCCATCTTGGAACTGGAAAAAAACCCAAATTACATACAAAAAAAACCCATCCACAATAACATATTTTAATTTTATTTTAAAAATATATTTTGTCCTGATTTGTGTGTTTGCATCATGTACGTAGAGGTGATTGCATAATAGCTCAAAATAAAGTCTTACTCTTGTATATTGCAGGAGTGTGTGGTAGAGGAGTATGAGGTTTCTGGAGGGCTGTGGGTGTATGTGCGGGATAGCATGGGGGTATGTGAAGATGTGGGTGGGCATGGAGGGCTTGTGGGGGTGTATTGGTGGGTATGGGGCTTGTGGGGTGTGTGGAGGGGGATGGCTGGGGTTGTGTGTGGGGAAGATGTGGGTGCATGTGTGTGGTGAGGTGTATGTGTGTGGGGGGGGGTAGTAGTGAGTGGGACTCCCTCCAGAGACTGGTAGGGGTGTATGGGGGGTGCAGTGTTTGTGGGGCATGATTGTGTGTGGTGTAGAGTGGGGTTGTGGGGTTTCCAGGGAAGGGTTTGTGGGTGTGGGTATGGGAGCCCTTCCCCCCTCCCCGAGCCAGTCAGCACCCATTGTTGCCCCAAAACAGCCCAGAGCCCATGCACCCTGCGACGCCCCTCTGCAACTGCCAGTAGCATGCAGCCTCAAAGTGCCTCATGCCTGCTCTGGACTGACCCCAGTAGGAGCGCATCAGTCCTGACCTCTGTGCCTGCTGCACATTGCCTGCCCATGGTGCACCCTGCTGTCCCCTGAGCACACAGTGGGGCTAGGGTGGCTCCATGCTGAACTGCTTTTCTAGGCAGCTGCTGGCCCCAGTCCTGCAATACTGGTAGGGACCCACACACAGCCCCGATCTGCCCTGTGCCTTCTGGAGACCTGCCTGCTCACGATAAATAGTTGCAGCAACAGCAACACCGGTGGGGCAGTAGTGTGTTTGAGATGGGGGAATAGTGGCCCCTCCCCCTCAGCGCTGCCCGGTGCTTCTCATAACAGCCGTGTGGAGCTTGTACTGAGCTGCCCTGCACTGTCTCCGCCACCTTCAGGCTACCCTGCGGAACAGCAGGGGCAGTGAAGATAAACTGCAAGGCAGCTTAGTGCATGCTCTGTGCAGCTGCTGCAGGAAGCACTGGGCAGAGCTGAGGGAGTGGGGCTGCTATTCCCCAGTGCTGAGCACACTTCTGCCTCGCTAGCACTGCTGCAGCTGTTCAGCATGAGTAAACAAGTATGCAGCAGGCATACAGCAGGTATGCAGCAGGGTGGGTTGGGGTTGTGCACGGGTCCCTGCCAGTACTGCAGGGCTGGGACCAGCCGCTGCCACTGCCTGAGCTGCCTAGAAAGGCAGTTCAGCTCGGTGCTGCCCCAGCACCCCTGTGTGCCTAGGGAGTGATAGGACGTGCCACTGTAGGATGCCTGGCCCAGGCAGGACCAATGGACCTTCTGTGGGTTGGACAAAGCCCCTCTGTGGGTCGGATCTGGCCTGCAGGGCTGTACTTTGCCCACTCCTGATTTTTGCCCAATCAGTATAACTTTGTCTAATTCAACTGGAATCCTGTTTTGAGCTGGATTTTAAGTTCCATTTAGGAATCTTTGATGTATCAAGTGGTGTCTAAAGGGATGTAATATGCTTTTTGCCGTACTCCGTATTATCTTGCACTAGTGGTGAACTAATAGAGATTTTTGGGGCTAATACCGATAGCTGTTTGTTTGTTTTTTTTTTTTTTTTTTTTTTTTTTTTTTTTTTTTAAGGAGGCATATCAGCTGATACTGATCTGATTTCTGATACCAGCCTGGCAGCTTGAAGGGCAGTGTCCAGCTGGTAAGTCTGTTATGTTTGAAGAGGAGGTGGGAGGGAAAGGGCACTGGGGGCAGATCAAGTCCCCTGTGCTGAAGGAGGATTTGGGGCTGAGGCAGGTGCTGCCCCGCTGGTGCAGGCGCTGCCCAGCTAGGGTGGGGTGAGCACAGAATGGAGCTGTGGCTTGTCTTGGGGGGGTGGGGGCAGCTTCTGCTGCTGCGCGCTGCTCGTCCAGCACTTGTTTGCTCATCTGGCGGCTCTTACTTGCTGCTCTTGCTGCTTATTTGGGATGGTATGGGGGTGGGAGGGACCTGTGTCCCCAGATGTGCACAGGATGTGCTGGGGCCAGGACTGAGTGGGACTCTCTTCCCAGCTCTCCCTGCCCCGTCCTGCTCAGGTTGAGGGACATGCCGTCCCCATGCCCTTCTGGATAAGTGGTGGGAAGGGCGGTGGGAGCTGCCACTCCCCTTCTCCTCATGCCCCCTTCCTTCCCCCCTGACAAGCCATGGCTCTGTCCCACCCCGACCCTGCCCCAGCTGGTCAGCACTTGCCCCAGGCCTAGCCCCATTCCTCCCTCACTGTGGGGGCCTTGATCTGCCCCCCTCACATCCCTTCCTTCCCTGCTCCCCTTCTACCACAACAAACTTACCAGCTGCATGCAGCTCTCCAAGCTGCTGGGCTGTGCTCCTTGCCACCTATGTGGTACACTGCAGCTGCATGCACGTACTGGCCATCTATTGGCCAAATCATCAGCTATATCAGGCTGACTTCCGATACAGACAATTTTCTTTGTCAGTGTCGATCCAATATCAGACCCATGTATTGGTGCATCTCTGTCTTGCACTTTTTTACTGTCCTTAGACTTGCAGTTGATATTAGAGTTGATTAGACTTACAATTTACATGTAAGTTGCATCTCCTCTGGATTTGGCCCTTACGCAAAAAGGATTCTAAGTTGGTATAGATAACATGCCAAAGGAGCAAAAAAAAATGTGTGCATTAATAGGTGGACACAAACAGTTTTAACCAGCCATCAACCAGCTTCCATCTTGCTGAATTGCTGTTTAGCTCAGGGGTCGGCAGTCTGTGGCTTGTGGGCAGGACATGGGGCTGTGATGACATTTGATGGTGAGAAGCTTCAGCGGAAGTTAGTTTCCTGTGCTGCTGTGGGGAGGAGCGGCAACAGCAGGCACTTTCTCTGGGTCATCTTGGGGAAAAGTGGTAGCAGAGGAAACTTTCCTGTGTCACCACAGTGGAAAAGTGGTGGTCTTGGTCCTAACAGTGACCTAAAAAGGTTGCTCAGCATTAGTTTAGTTCACAAATATACCAGCACAGACTTTCTTAATTGTTGCTAGAAGGGTATTTATTGGTGGTTAAAGTAAAACCTACTGTTAATGCATAACTTTTAAATTATCTTATCGTCAGACCTGCAGTACTGCTAGTGCTTTGCAAAGAATAAACAAATTTGATATTTCTCTGGAAGACTATTAAGTGGCATTACAATTATGTTGGCCCTTAAACCATAACCTTTATTTTCTCATTTAATCATAATTTTTAGCTATTTAGTATATAATTCAGTGACTGCATTTCTGTTTTAGTAGTTGAGTATTGTGTCCTGCTAACTTGAAATTTACATATGGCTAGGTTTGGCAGAATTCAGTTTTTATTTTTTAATAATTTTTATGGCTATCAATGTTTGTTTTTAAACATTTATTTCAATTTTTATCAATTTAACTTTTCAAGATTGCACAAAATTAGCAGTGGGGGGGCAGACAATTTATTAGTGACAAATGTATCTACTGTAGGACTGCCTCCAGCTTGAGTTCCAGCTGTACTCACCTGTAGCTTCCTCATCTGCTTTGTCACTTCCTCTTCTTTTGTTCCCAGCCCCCTAGGGTTTCTGGGAATCATGGAGTCAATGGACCAGAAGAGACCTGTAAGATCATCATGTCCAGTCCCCTGCTATAGGTAAGAGATTAAAGAGCTCAAACTATCTCAAGGAGGTGCTTATCCAGCCTCTTCTTGAACACCTCCAAGGATGGCGACTGGACCACCTCTGCCAGGAGTATGTTCTAAGTTCTAGTTACCCTCATGGAAAATAAGTTCTTCCTTATGTCCAGCCTAAATCTTCCCTCTAGTTTGTGACCATTAGTCTTCATCCTCCCAAGGGGTGCCTTCCTGAAAAGTTGCTCCCCCAAATGTTGGTGTTCCCCTCTGACATATTTGTAGACGGCTATCAAGTCACCTCGCAGCCTCCACTTACCCAGACTGAACAAGCTCATCTCTTGTGGTTTCTCCTCATAGGGTCTGTCCTCCAGGCCTTTAGTCATGTGGTTGGCTCTTCTCTACACCCTCTCAAGTTTATCCTAAAGTGCAGTGCTCGAAACTGGGCGCAGTACTCCAGTTGTGGCCTCACCAACGCTGAGTAGAGAGGGAGAAACACCTCCCTGGATCTGTTGGCAACATATTGGCAGATACCAGAGTTCTATTTGCCCTGCTGGTGACTTCCTTGCACTGTTGGCTCATATTCATCTTCTGGTTGTTTTGTGACCTCGGGTTCCATTCAGATGCCATGCCAGCCAGTGGGCTACTGCCTCCTATAGTTGGGGTGAAGGTTCTACCTACCCAGATGAAGGACCCAACCTTTTTCCCTGATGAACCTTATCTGATACTGATCAGCCCATAGAACCAGTCTGTCAAGTCATCCCAGATCTTTACCCTATCCCCTAGTGTGCCTGCATTTCCCCACAGCTTGGTATCATCTGCAGACTTCATCATAGAGCATTCCAGCCCCTCATCCAAGTCATTAATAAATATGTTAAAAAGCCCAGGTCCAAGCACCAATCCTTGTGGGACACCACTGGAGACGGTCCTCCAAGATGAGGCCATCCTATTGATTACAACTCTGGGACCAGCCTCTAAGCTAGTTATCCACTCACCTCACTGTAGGCTGGTCCAGGCCAGTACCTTCCAGTTTGATTGAGAGAATTTCATGGGAGAATTTTCATGGTAGACAGAATGAAAGGCCTTACTGAAATCTAATAAATGATGTCTACCTCATGACCCTTGTCCAGCTGGTTAGTTACCTGATCATAAAAAGACATGAGGTTTGTCAGGCATGATCTACCCTCCACAAAGCCAGGCTGCTTCTTTCTTAATACCCTGTAGGTTACAAGCTTGTGACTGATGGCCTCTTTAACAATTTTTCCAAAAGTTTTTCCAAGGACTGAAATCAAACTGATGAATCCGTAATTTGCATCATCCCTCCTCCCTTTCTTAAAGATGGGCACCACAATGGCCCTCTTCCAGTTATCTGGGACCATCCTTGGGTTCCACAACTTTTCTAGTATTTTTGTCAAGTGCCCCGCTATGAGTTCAGCCAGTTCTTTGAGGACTCTTGCATGTAGGTCGTCTGGCATAGTGGACTTGAAAATATCTAATTGTTCTAAGAGGGCTCACCTGTTCGGGACTGATTTCATGTTTTCCATAGGCTTCCCCATGTTCTCTGGGCCTTTGGACGGGTACACAGCTCCTATTGGCCTTCTGGAATACCAGTGTGAAGTATTCATTAGGAACTTTGCCTTTTCATGGGGATCAACTGTGGGCTGTCCCTCCATATTCAGTTGGGGTCCCACAGTGGAGATCTATTTTTTTTTCTTGCTCCCCATGTAACTGTAGAAGGACTTTTTGTTGTCCTTTATTTTGGATGCCAGCTTGATCTTCATGTCTGCCTTGGCTTTCCATATCTCATACCTGCAGACCCTGGTTATATAAGTGAACTCGTCTCTGGTTCCTGACCTTTTTTGCTATTGGTTATATGCATACTTTTTTCTTTTTCAAAAGTTCTCTAATGTGCCTGTTGTAATGTAAGTGAGTCTCTTGACTCCTTTCCTGATTTTTGATTGAGTGGGAATGACTGTTTTTTGAGCAGTGAGAATTGCTCCATTGAAGAGGCACCATCGCTTCTGAACTCCCAAATCATCCAGTCACTGGTCACAGAGGGCCTTTCTAACTCTTGAGTTTGTTGAAGCCTGCCCTTCTGAAATCTAGGACTTTTGTTTTACTAATTGGGATCCTAACCTTCTGGTGAATGGTGAACTTAATCAGATCATGATCACTGTCACACAGAGTACTTCCAATCTTCAGGTCCCCTACCATGTCCTCCCTTTTTGGTAAGTACTAAGTCAAGAGTGGCTTTACCTCTAATTGGTCCTTCAACAACCTGTGACAGGAACAGGTCACCAATAGCTGCCAAGAAATTGGCTGACTTGCTGGAGCTGGCTGAATGGTCCACCCAGTAGATATCAGGGTAGTTGAAGTCACCCATGACAATAAGGTCTTTAGTTATGGCTGCCTCAGTCAATTCCCTGGAGAAGGCCTGATCATTTTCCTCTTCTTGGGAGGGCGGAGTTCTATAGTAGACTCACACCATTAGGTCTCCCTTGCTTGAACCACCTTGTGTCTTGACCCAGAGGGTCTCGAGGGACCTCTTCCTGCTATCATACCTGACCCAAAGGGAGAGGTACCACTCTTTCATGTAGAGGGCCACCCCTCCTCCTTTCTTCCCAACTTGATCCTGCCTTTAGAGCAGGGATAGGCAAAATGCAGCCCACAGGTGAGATGTAGCCCGCAGGGCCCCTAAAAGATTTAGAAAATAAATATTAATCTGCCCCTGCCTGGCTGTCATGCAGCCCTTGATAGCTTGCTAAAACTCTGCCCAAAATAATTGCCTGCCCCTGCTTTAGAGCTTATAGTCCTCATAATCAATGCCTAATTGTACATCTTATCCCACCAGGTCTCCGTCAGTCCAATGAGGTCAAATTTCTTGTCTGCCAGGAGGAGAGCTAGTTCCTCCTGTTTGTTGCCCATGCTTCTGGCATTCCCATAAAGGCTCCTGAGTTCTCATCTGGTCCCCTTAGGTTTTTTTGTCACTATGCAAGTATCTTAGGGATTGGTGCTCACCTGGGTGTCCACTACATCAGGGGTTTTCTACTTTTTTTAACAACTGTACTCCTGCTTCAAATTTTCAGCTTATGTACCTCTTTATATATATTTTTTTCTTGTTTTTAAGGACTGGGGGAGAGGGGGGCAGATTGAGGCCCCTGTGTTGAGGGAGGGAGTAAGGATAATTAGGAACAGGTGCTGCATAGCAGGGACGGAGTGCAGGATGGAGCCGCAAGTGTGATTAATCCAGGGGGAACAGGGATGGCTCCTATCACTGCATGCATCCTGGCAGAGGTCCAGGGATATGTGCCCCTCAGATTTGTGCATGGGGCGGAGGCAGCTGCCCACGGAGCCACACGCGCAATGGGCCATAGGAAAGTGGCGCAGGTACATCAGCCTGGCAATGGATGGTGGTGATGACCATGGCCACTGTGTGCAAGCCCCCTGCCCTGTCCGGTTGGCCAGCCAGTGCATGTGTGGCCCATAGATAAAAATTGCTGATAAAAATTGAATCCTGTCAAGCCTACTCATGGCATGTTGGGGTAAAATCTTAAGTACCTTTTTTGGTTGTTTTTTTTTTGTGGACAGGGTTGTTTTGTGGGTTTTGGGTTTTTTTTTTGTCGTGCGTGAATGGACTTCTTCATGCTTAGTTTTCCAAATTTTGAATGGGGATTTCTAATTTTTATCTCTCCTGAAATGTTCCTTACCCAACTGAAGACTCTGATTCCAGCTAGAACTAAAATAGAATTATATGTTACTGACAGAGGCTGGATTTTATTCTTAGTCATTTTTTAATACATGGAGAGTAAAGAAAATGTAACTCATAAGTGCTCTATGGAAGTGGCAATAATTGTAAGATACTGAGCTGTTCAATTCCAATTAAGAAATAAATCTTCTCATTTAAGTAGTTCTACTGCACATCAGGTTTTCTAATTTAATTAACATGCTGTACATAGTCGAAAACAGCTAAATGTGCACTTTGTCAAGTGAAGGAAATGAGGTTGCTTGGGCAATTAGACCTCTTAACTGTAATCTCAAAAAATTACTAGCCTTCAGCAGTGTTTTGCATTGTAGATGTTACAGTTAAGGTTCCTTTGATCTTTTTCCATCTTTCTCCTTCAGTTATTTGTTTATGATGAGAAAGGGAGGGAGAGAAATTACTATTCGTGTATATATGTAATATATAGTAAAAGATTTTTTTTAATGTTTCCCTTCTTACATCATTGCAGTGGGCAAAAGTCAAACTGAAATTGGAGTCCTGCCATCATCTTTGTACTTGTCATCATTACTTTCACTTTTTTTTATACTTAACACCATACACTAGTTCTGAAACCCTTACCAGATGCTTAAAATTACAAATCAGATTGACATTTCAGTCAGTGTGGCAGCTCTGCCAAGCTCTAGCAGATCTTTATAGTTTGAAGTAGAGAGAATCTGGGTGGCTATAAGTTGTCAGCATAGCTCAGAAGTTATACATTGACTGGCATGTCCGGAAATCATTTGGAAGGGAAATGCAGCTCTGTAAAAGAAGCTACTGATTTGGAGTTAGCCGTTAACCTGGTTTCAGTGGGCCACTGGATCTCAAGGAGCCCAAGGACTGAATACCAGGATCCTTTCCTGGTACCCCTCAGACAGTGCTGATTGGCACTGAGCTTTGCAGAAGATAAATTTGTTGTACATCAGGTATCAGAGGGGACTGCTGATAAGTTGCCGACGTGAATTATTGTCCGTCATTGTAATACTATTTTTTACGCGTACTTGTGTGTGTGTTAGGTCAATAAACCTTTCTTACCTTTCTACCCCCAACCACACTCTCAATCCCAAATCCTCTGCTTAGTGGTTGGAACATCTGAGTACTGTAATAACCATTCTGTTGCAAGGTTGACCCCTCAAGATATAGTTCATGCCATTGCAGTGTCATGTAGGGATGTGTGAGCTGGGTTGAGCACTGGAAGCGGTTTATATTCCTTAGCATGGCTGCTCAGACTACCATATCCTGCTTTTTAGGATATGTTGAAATATTCTTAAGTGTCATAATGCAAGAAAGAAGCTCTGTGAAGAACAAGCTGAACTCATACTACAAACTTGTCTGTTACTAATGGTAAGAGTTTAAGTAGGGAAATCTCATGTTGAAATCTGGGGCTGGAGGAGTTTTTAGCTGAAAAGGCTAGCTCTTTAGGACTTGTGTACACTAAGGGCATTTATACACATGCTTTGGGAATGAGGGGACCACATTAGTTACCGGCTCCAAGAGTGGCTCTTATGTATCAGTGTAATTAAAAATGGCAGTGGGGACATTTTATTTAAAGCACATCCAGCAAGTTTTAGATAAAGTTTGTCATAGTTGACTTCAAAACGAACATGAGTCAGCAGTGTGATGAAGTAATAAATAAAGCTAATCGCACTCTTTCTTGCATAAGTAGGTGCATCACAAACAGGTCTAAGGAAGTGATACTTCCCCTCTATGCAGCATTGGTAAGGCCGCAGCTGGAGTACTGGGTCCAGTTTTGGGCGCTGCACTTCAAGAGGGATGTAGATAACTTGGAAAGGATTCAGAGGAGGAGCACCCATTTGGATAAAGGCCTACAGAAAAAACCCTATGAGGACCAACTGAGAGACCTGAATCTTTTTAGCATCCTCAAGAGAAGGCTGAGAGGTGATCTTGTGGCCATTTACAAACTCATTGGGGGGGACAGCAGGAAATGGGGGATGATATATATACCAGGGCATCCATCGGGTGTAACTAGAAACAATGGCCACAAACTAAAGGAGAGCAAATTTAGATTGGACATCAGGAAAAAATTATTTACCAGTGAGGGTTGCCAAAATATGGAATCCACTTCCAAGGGAGGTGGTGCTATCCCCTTCCTTGGAGATATTTAAGAGGAGATTGGACAAATACCTAGCTTGGGTCATCTAATCCCAGCACTCTTTCCTGCCCAGGGCAGGGGGTTGGATTCAATGATCTAACAGGTCCCTTCCAACCCTAAAATCTATGAAATCTATACATCTATGAAAGTGCCCCCACCACCATTTTTAAACACAGGGATGCTGATGCACAAGACGCTGGAGGCTGCTGGAGCTCATTGGACCTTAATTAAGTCTGTAACCTTAATTAATCAAGTTTGCTCTGATGCACTGAAATTCAGGCATATTGGAACAGCCTCGCTGCTCATGAATAGGCACCCTTAAATTATTTTTGCCTGCTGTTAACCTTTTGCTTTAACCCAATCCCAAATTCAGAATGCTTAGAAATGTGTTTTGGTTTATGGATCTCCAGTGCACTTACTGAAGGTGGTGCTCAACATGTTGGTACAATTTGTTGAATCTGACAGGTAAAAAATGGTGTCAGTAACTAAAGACACTAGCATAAATTGAGATTTTTAGTTACTTTTTGTTCCTTCTGTTCCATAAGGAAGGATGAAGGATTAGAATGATCTGTTACCTTAAAACCTGATTCTTAGTTACACAAATACCCTTATACCATCACTCACTTGTAAGATCTCTTTTTTTGTTTACAAGGTGATGTAAAGAAACTGAGTATAAATGGAGATCAGGCACTATATCATTACCATGATTGACCTTAAATCTGCTTTAGAAGAATTATTTTATGTAGCTGTTTAGATTTGCCAGGATTGTTGCTCATTTCCATAAACAAATCTGACAGACTTTTTTGCACCTATATCAGTAAAGTTGAACTTTATAGTTATGTTTTCACTGTATGTTGTTTGAAGTGACATCTCTGTTTGATTACAACAAATATGCAGGCAGGTAGGTACTTTAAGAGGTACTACTTTAAATCGTTTCGATATGCAAGAAACTTCTTGCTTTTGTAGCAAGTTTAACAGACAAATTTGGTTAACATCTGAGTCGTGAAAATGATGAATTGTGGAGGGATAAATGACCAAGATAATTGCATTTGCAAATATTACCACTGTGAGATAAATGTTAATTGCTTGGACTGATTTTTACAATGGTTTACCATTTTATAAAAAGAAACCAATTAAATAATGAATGTTTTGTATGTAAATAGAGATGGATTTTTGTAGGAGGAATAACAAGGCTCAGGGCATTGATGAATTTCCCAAGGTAATTCATTATTTACTTATCAGTACTCTAGTTCTTTATTTTCTTTGAAAGAAAACAAAATGATGTCATTACCAATCAATCATCTTGTAGTATTGTTGCCAGTGGTAAAAGACAAGTATGCTGACAGTTTGTTACATGCAAGCAGCTGTTCAGTATTGGAAGTAGACATTATGAAAGAATTTAATCTGTAATCGTTGCTGAATAGCTTTGCCATTTTTCATCATTTATTGTATACTGTGTAGAAATGAGGTTCGTTGAAAGAGCTCTGTGTACATAGGTCCTCACAAGCTATGTTAGTCTACAGTCAAATCACAATTACACTTGTAAGATATTTGTCTTAGTTATTGGGCAATTAAGTAGTCCTACTGGTTATTTCTTTTCTTCTTCACTGTCTCCACACTTAAAATTGGACCCAGTTGATTTTCTTATCACATATTCAGGATTTCAGTCAGATATTTTAAAGGACTGTATATCTCATTGATAATAATTTACTAATGATTAATTAATAGACTTATAGGAAGTACAGATGATTCTCTTCCTTATCTATAATGTGTTGGTCACAGGTATTACAGAGTAGTTGGACCCAGTATTTTAGACTGCACTGTAATACTGTTACGCTTTTGTAAGGAATGTCCCTTGGATTCTAAACAACGTTTTAAAAGGCATACTACCTTAGCACAGAGGGAAGCAATGGAGTGAAAGTTCAACAACCAGCTATCATGGAGTTCAGTCAAAGTAATCCTTATGTACTGTGTGTTTGCTGTGTAGCAGCATTCTTCTTAAGTGTAGGCAGATAATACACGTTTTCTGAAACCTCAGTCCTGCTGGAGGATCCCTGCTTAGGTAATCCTGCCCTCAACGAGTCCCTTGGGCTTGAATTTATGGATAACATCCTCAAGTTCTAATGTGTTGGGGCTCATTCTTTACCATCTGGAGTCCAGGAAATTTTCATACTATATTTGCATAATTTTAAAATGCTTGTCACTGAACTTGGCAAACTATCCTGAAAACTCAGGCTGGAGTGCAGGTGTATTTGGAGTTCTGTGCTTACTTTGCAGGCCAAGTGCTGTTCTGTATGGGGAAATATCCTAGAATCACTGTTCCACAATAATTGCCTGTACACTTATTCCACACTAAGGGACATGTAGTGAGGCTGCTCCAATGTGCTATAAGGCCATGGTCTTACAGGCGTGACCGGACTGATGAATGTTGTCAGTTGCAGCCATCCACTATGCCTGCAAGGCCTTGACCTTAATGTAGCACTGCTGCCCTGACTGGGAGTGCCCCTGTGCATGCATGCTGTGTGAGAGGGGAGGTAGAAGCTCCCCTCCCAACATGTTCCAGGACCCTGCCTGATGAGCACTGATAATTCACAGCAGGGGCTGGGACAAGCAGCAGCTGTGGAGAAATGCTGGTGCAGTCTCGGCAGTTCCACAGCTGCCTGAGCCTGTGGATTGGCAAGTCCCATGAGCGGGTCCCGGAGGCAGCATGGGCTGATCAAAAGAAACCTGGGGAGAGACCCAGCTGCCTGGGAAAGGAAAGACCAAATGCTGGCAGATGATGGAGCTGGGCAGGGGTGAACAGAACACCAGTGGGGAAAGATTGGATGCAGGTGGAGGGAGGCGGACAGCAGAGCCAGGTGATGAGGAGCAGAATGCTGGCAAGGAGAGGTGGAACGCCGGCAGAGAGACACGGGTGGTGAAGCCTGGTAAGAACAGCGAAATGGGGCACAAGGCAAGAAGCCCCAGTGCCATCCAGAGAACCCAACGGGAAAGCCCACAGGTCCGGTCTTGAGGAGTCAAAGTTCACCATAAGGTCACAGTGGAGAGAAGGTCGTCCTCATGATTCTGAGCAAAGACCAGGCTGCTCCAGAGAGTACAGGTACTGTGGCAGGGAAGGGTGGTAAGCGACGGAACACTCTGCAGGCAGCTTAGTGAAGAGGGAGGAGCAGGCTGCGACTGGCCCAGAGCCTGGCAGCAAAGGGGCCAAATTCCACCAGGTGATGGGTTCAGGAGTATTTGACTCCTTATCTGTTGGTCCCTGGGAAGAGTGCTCAGAGAAATGGACAGAAGTTCTTCTCTCATCCCAGGGCAGCAGAAGGGTCCTGGGGTCCAAGTCCCAGGTACCCTATTGGCAGATGCTGAACATCTTTTAGTTTAGTGACTTCTAAGTTTTTGTTCACCCCAGCCTGGGGCATATTTAATTACCTGAAGGTTGGCCCAAAGACAGGAGATCCATTCAGGAAAGATTAACAGCCCAACAGACCTGACCTTGGTTGAGGCAGGCCTCATGGGTGAGAAGATATTATCCTGGAGAAGATTACAGGGAGCAGAGTCCTCCTGGGCTGTGGATGTGGTAAAGGTTGGGTAAAGGGGAGTTTTGGAGCCCCACAAAGAAAGACCAGGGTCATGACCCCTCTGAGACCACTGACAATGAGCTGGCTCCCCATGAATCAACATCAAAGTTGTGACAGGTGAGTAGAGGCAGCATTCGGAACCATCTAGGTGCCCTCAGCGTATGATCTCACCCTGACATTGCTATGGAAGAAGGCCCCGACCAGAAAGGGGCCGGGCCTTACAGCACCTACCGGCCACATGCTGCCTGCCAGGGCCTCATAAATATGGGCGTTTGAGTGCCTGTCCCAAGCAAACTGCCTCTGCATGTCAGCACAGCCCCAGAGTGCCACAAAGTTGCCAACCTTCTCCCGGAAACAGCTGGGGACACAGGCAGCTGGCATGGGTGTGCACACACAGGTGGGGCTGAGGCTTGATAAGAGAGGATCACAAGGCTGATATTGTCCCACTCTGGCTCTTTGGGCTCCTGCATGGCTGACCCTGTGTGGCTGGCCCTGGATAGTGCTCAGGAGTGCTCAGTGGCATGGGATGGTTATGGATGCAACCACGTGACAGAAGTACTTCACCACAGCACGTGCAAAAAGACACTGCAGCAGGTTGAGCAGCAGGGAGAAGGTGCTGGCACTGCTTCCAGAGGGCAGCAGCCCTGGGGAGACATCAAGACTGAGCAATGGGTGCAGAAATCTGTAGCCCTCTGCAACACTCATCTGCAGCCAAGCAACAGCTCTGCATTGGGAACAGTCCAGGCAGAGGTAGCCAGTGGCGTGCTCAGGGGGGGCACACAGGTCCTGCTGGGCTCCTGGACATTGAACAGCCTCCTTGGTGTGTGTGCTGCAGTTCACAAAATGGTTGCTGCTGGGTCATGGCATGAGCCCCCCACTTGGACCCCTGTCTGGGCAAGCGACTCCTGGGTGTGCAGGGTTAAAGCTGGGGTTGGGGCAGCCCTGGCAGGGAGACAGCCATCTCCATGAGCCCTGTCCTGCTCCCATGCCGGTACTCAGGAAAAAAAGGTTGGGAACCACTGGCCTATATTACACAGTAAGGGTGCACATGTGTAGATGTGTGCAAATATTAATATAATATAATTACTATAATAATAATATAACAATATCTAATAATATAATAATTATATTATATATAATATAATATTACTATTACTGCACAGTAATTTAAGCTACGGTGCCTTAATGTGTCTTGAGTAGACACGCCCTTAGAGCAATAACTAGAGCAGGGGTGGGCAAAATGTGGCCCATGGATCGGATGCGGCCCACCAGGGCATTCCGGCCCACAGGGCCCCTAAAAAAACTTATAAAATTAATTTTTATATTTATTAATATTTATCTGCCCCTGGCTGCCTGTCATGCAGCCCTCGATGGCTTGCCAAAACTCTATGACCGGCCCTCCACCTGAAATAATTGCCCGCTCCTGAACTAGAGCATAGGTGCGGTTTCATTCTACAACCCTGATGTGTGCTTATTTTCAGGGCAGCTCTGAGGATTCAGATCAAAGTCTTGTGAAGTGCTATTTGTGTTGGTAATGTTTTTCCTGGGACTATGTTTCCTGTCCCCTTCAGAACAACCAACAAGAAAAACAGATATGTTGCTTGATGTTAGGCCCCTACTATTACCAAGTAGTAAATGTATGCTCTTACTGAGTCTGAAGGAGATGCTTCTAAGGAATTCCTTACTTAAGACTAGCCTGCCTAGATGCCATCTATTTAGTTGGGAGACCAACAGGTCTCATGCAAGCTCTGATTCCACCAGCGTAGGATGCCAAAGTAATCTAGTGTCATGGTTTCTCCCAATGTCAAATGAAACAGAAAATCTTGCATCTTTTTCCATTTTGGTCCTCTCAAGAATGAAGAAGGAGAAACTTCTGCATTTTCTATGTATAAAACTATTATTGTTCCCTTATCTCCATGGTCCTTGGTGCTAAAATCATTGGCAGTCTTTCAGGACTCTGTCACCTTAGATGTGAGATTTCTGGAGAAGGGATGAGCATACTGCTGTCTTCATTAACTGTTTCCAGCAGGCTCTGCATTGTGAAAAGAGGGTACATTCTTTAAAATGAATTGGGTAGCCAGTCTCTGGTTTTATTGCATACTCTTTCTTATCACGGTACAGTTGTGTTAGCCTATGAATACATAAGTGTTGGAAAGGCTCTTTATATCAGATGTGATCCTTGTGGTGAAATCTTGTTCATTTTGTTTTGTGGGGTGCTGTTGCTGATTGTTAATTGTCTGAATTGATGTAAAAACTGGATTTATGTTCCCATAATCTTGGGCCCTCCTTTCTAACTAGTGTAGTCTGGAGAAATGCTAACTCTGTTTCAGGTGGAGGTGTTAGGGCAAATGCTACAAAAAAACTTCAGTGATTATTGTGTATACAGAATATTATTTTTAATTTTGCCACGTGCACTCCTATTGAATTTTCTGTCTGGAATTTTTGTGTTAAATTTTTGTACGTCTTGAAACTAAAAAGAGAAGCCTACACCAAATGGAAAACAGGACTCATCACCAAGGAGGGCTACAACGCAGTAGCTTGCACCTGTAGTGAGTGGACCAGAAAAGCCAAGGCAGAAGCCAAACTGGGGCTAGCCATGGGGGAGTCAAGGACAACAAAAAGTCTGCCTTTGTTTTTCCTCCAACTTGAAAGAGATGTTGGACCCCTGCTAAATCAGTTGGGGCAGCTGATGTCTGATGATCAGGAAAAGTCCAATTTCCTAAACTATTACTTTGCACTGGTCTTCGACCCATCCAAAGGGGTCACCCTGTTAGACAGGATGCAAACCATCCAGGGGGCAGGAGGTGGGTCCACAATTTAAATGGATCAAGTAAGGGAGCACCTTGAGAGGCTCAGCATCCACAGATCTTCAGACCTGGGAGGAATGCTCCTGAGAGTCTTGAAGGAGCTGGCGGACATCATAGCATGCCCTATAGCAAAGATATTTGAGAACTCGTGGTGCTCGGGAGAGGTACTGAAGGACTGTGGAGTGGACGCCTACATAGTCAGGTGAGTGGCTAACTGGCTTGGGGACCACACCCAGAGAGCGGTGGTGGACGGGTTGTTCTCAGCCTGGAAGGAGGTGGACAGTGGGGTCCCACATGGTTTGGTCCTTGGACCAATGTTATCTAATATCTTCATCAGCAATTTGGACGAGGATGTGGAGAGCACCCTCTCCAAGTTCGCAGATGATACCAAGTTATGGGACAAAATTAATACACCGGAAAGCAGGGAGCAGATCCAGACCAACCTGGACAGGTTAGACCAATGGGCAGAATGAAATAGGATGCAATTCAACAGAAATAAGTGTAAGGTACTCCACCTAGGAAAGTCTACAGGTTGAGGGACGACCTGCTCAGCAGCTCAGAGGTTGAGAGAGATTTTGGAGTCATAGTTGGTCTCAAGGTGAACATGAGCCGGCAGCGTAACGAAGCCATAAACAAAGCCAATCTCAACTTGTTGTGTATTAGCAGATGTGTGACCAACGGATTGAGGGAGGTGATACTCCCCCTCTGTGCGGCATTAATCAGGCCACAGTTGAAATACTGTGTCCAGTTTTGAGCGCCCCACTTCAAGAGGGACACAAGAATCTTCAGAGGAGGGCTGCTTGCATGATTAGTGGTCTCTGGGAAAATCGCTACAAGGAACGGTTGAGAGATCTGGATCTCTTCAGCCTTTACAAAAGATGGATGAGGGGTGACCTTGTTAGCTGCCTGTAAGTTTATCAGGGGAGGACAGCAGGGAGTTGGGGATGTGCTGTTTACCAGAGTGCCCCAGGGAGTAACTAGGAATAATGAGTGCAGACTAGTGGAGAGTAGATTTTGGTTAGACATTAGGAAGAAAATTTTTACAGTAAGGGTGGCCAGAGTCTGGAATGGGCTTCCAAGAGAGGTGGTACTAACACTCAACTTGAAGACTTCCAAGAGGAGGTTTGACAGTCACCTGGCTGGTGTCATCTGACCTTGGTCCTCTTTCCTGGCAGGGGCAGGAGGTCACACAATGATGCATTGGGTGCCTTCCGACTCTATAATCTATGACTGGAAAAGAGCCAATGTGGTCCCAATCTTCAAGAAAGGAAGGAAGGAAGAGCCAGGGAATTTACAGGCCAATTGGTCTGACATCCATCCCTGGAAAAGTCTTGGGGAAAATTTTCAAGGGTTCCATCAGCAGCAGGCTAACGGAAGGCAACTTTCTGAGTGCCAGCCAACATGGATTTCTCGCTGGAAGGTCCTGACTGACCAACCTTGTCTCCTTCTATGACCTGGTGATGCATTGCCTGGACAAGGGAGAGGAGGTTGATGTCATATATCTGGATTTCAGAAGGGCCTTTGACTTGGTCTCCCCTGATGTATGATAGTATCTAGGGTCAGAAGGGGCCTAGAGCAGGCTATCTAGTCTGACCCCCCCCCCACCAATGGCAGGAACGAGTGCCAGGGTCGCAGGACCCCAGCCAAGTACCTATCTTATCTACTCTTAAAGATGCCCAAGGTAGGAGCAAGAACAACTTCCCTAGGAAGCTGGTTCCACATCCTAGCCACCCTAACTGTGAAGTAGTGATTCCTAATGTCCAACCTGAACCTGCTCTCCAGTAACTTGTGACCATTGGTCCTAGTTACCCCCGGTGGTGCCCGGGAAAAAAGAGCCTGCCCTATTTCCT
>JAGPOW010003182.1:30613090-30629072 GCA_030014935.1 Caiman crocodilus
TGTATAGAGGCATTTGAGGCTACCCACTGCCACCTCCCCCGCTCCACATGTTTCCCCCAAGCTACAACCACCTACTCTCGCCTGACTTACCTGGCTCAGCGGCAGAGTGTCCTCTCCTCTCCCGGCAGGCCCATCCCCTGGCGAAGCTAGTTCAAAGCCTGCCACATGAGATCAGCCAACCTAGAAGAAAAGAAACGCTTACCTTTGGGTGATAGGTGAAGTCCATCTTCTGCCAGCATGCTCCGCATAGAAAAATGCGGGCTGTGATTGAAGAATCCGAAGCCCACATCATAACACCAACCCCAAAGGCACTGGTTTATGGCTGCGATACATGCCTCATGTCGCCTTCCCCATTGACTCACCGGCAGAATGGAAGAAAACACCACCTGTGCTCAATGATGTCCTCTGGCCGGCCTCTCGAAGCGTCGTTCGTCCCCACGTGGACTACCACTAACGGATGGTAATCTGTGGGCCTCACAATCTTCTGGATGCACTCTGTGACGTCCCGAACTCGCGCTCTAGGGAGGCAGCAGACCTCTTGGCCCAAGGGATCAGGACGGCAGATGGGACCCTCCGTACCCCTCAGGATGGAGTCCCCGATGACCAGGACTCGACGCTTGTTCCTCCTTTGGGACCGCTTCTTCTTCTCCGCTCGCGATGATGGTGCACGATCAGCACCTTGAGAGGGGTGCTCCTCAGCAGTCTCCTCCAGGGTGGCCGGGGCTGCGTACCTGTTCCCAAGTGGTACCTCAGATACAGGCTCTGCAGCAGGATGGGCTGCCCTGGGTCCAAGGGGAACTTGCTGCCACCGATGAGTCGCTCTTTTGGGTCTAGGGGGCTCCTCAGTAGGTTTCTGGCCCCGCAGAGAACAGAAGTACATGTCAATTTCATGCTCTGCCCCCTGGATCCCCCGTAGCCTGCTCACCTCTGCCTGGAGCTCCCACAGCCGCTCCTCCAGGGCCTGAAGACGGCCACAAGAGGGGCAGCCAGGGATGCTCCAGACATCTCCCCAAGCCCTGGGGGCCCTGCCTAGCCACCACCCCCAGCCAGGGTGGGGGAGGTGGACAGCGGGCCCCCCAGGGGCTGGGTCTGGGTGGCAGCCTCAGAGGTGCGCCGGGGGGGGCAGCACCAGGGGAGGGGGAGGGGCCAGGCCCCTGCCAGTGACACTACGTGTACTCACCATGTTCCTAGAAAAGGTGGTCTTCCTGCTGTCAAGTCGCTCTTCACTTCCTCCTTGCTCTCCTCCGGCGCTAATGCCAGCACGCCCTTACAGGGCGCGCCTGTTTGCACGCGGCTCCCTGCCGGCTCAGCTATAAACGATCCGGGAGGCTCCCCTCTGGAACAGCTTCAGCTGCCGGCACAACCCCACTCACCGCTTCTCCGCTGCTACTGCTGCTGCTCCGCTGCTGCTGCTCCTCCTGCGCTGCGAGGGCTCACGTGTGGTCGAGACCACACCTGAACCCTATCAGGGGTCTTCTTGTCTCCCTGCTCTGCTCCATGTCCTTATGGCTAAGCTGGAGAACTGCAGCGTTGGCCATCTCATGGTCTGATGGCTGGGGACCTGGCTCCGGGGTTGGACCCAAAGAGTATTAGTTGATGGGAGCAAATCAACTTGGCACAAGGTGACTAAAGGTGCCTTTCAGGCATTGGCAATGCTTAGGGGGTGCGTGTGGCAGAATGCCACCTCTGTCTCTCCCCCAAAACTCTGACAATTTAATTAACATGGGCCCTGCAGACGGCAGACATCCAACTCTGTACCTAAAGAGAAGATACATTCCTAAGGGAGGTGAAACCTGCTCCCTCTGTGTATGTGACTGGCATCACATACCTGGGTGAGGGGCTTGGGCTCCCTATGTTTTGAGCAATGCCAGTCTACCTGGCAACCAGTGATGCCTTTCAAAGTGGTTGACTGGCAGCCAACAGGTACTGGTCTCCATTGGACCAGGTAAATGGGGTCATAAGGGCTATATAAGTTAAGGACTGCCCAGGAGAAGGGGCAGTAGCCATGATGAAAACTCAGAGTGAGAAGAGCTGGACTATTTGCAACTTGCCCTCTTTCCCTTGAAACTTATGATTAATGAACTGCCTGCTTCCAGAGGGTATCTCCACCTGCCTCTGGATGATGCTCGTGAGTAAGCTACCTGAGATCTAACTAGATATACAGTTTGCAGTAACTCAGATACATGATCAAAAGCTACCCAGTCACCCTGTTTGCTCTATGGGATTTCTCTGATATTGCTCTACCTTGTATCCTATTCTAAACCTACTCCTTGTAACCAATAAAGTTCTCCTTTTTACCTAGCATGGGAGACTTATTGGGAAGGTTTATGTCTTGGGGTCCCTTTGGTTCAGCTGACTGAGGAGACTGCTATTTATGCTTCAGACTGAGAGGAAGCCCCCCAGGTTCTTGAAGTGGGTCTAGTACCCTCAAGGACTACTAGGCCTGTGTTTCCCAGGGGGCACAGTGCTAGAATCCGGCCAGACCCTGGGTGGTGGCGGCACCACCCTCCAGGCCTGTGGGTGTGCTCCAGGAAGCAGGTTGGCTAGATGTGAGGCATCCCCAGGGAGGCACTCGGAGCCTGAAAGGTGGTTGGGCACAGTGAGGTGGGTGGCTTATCACAAGAGCACCCCCTACTGGCCTGCCATAGTGCAGTGTGCACCTCCTTAGCTTGGCGGTGCACCCCTTGCTAAAAGGCGCTGTCGATACTGCCAGTGGTGTCTGCGGGTGGTCCCCAATCGTTGCTGGCTGCAGCCAATGGGTGGTAGCTGACTGTTGGTCACCCCTTCCACGAGCCCCACACCCGCCGCGGCTGCCAGTGAGAGCTCAGCGCTGCCATGCTCCTGCCACTGATGGCGCTGCTGCTGCCTGTGGGAGCTTGCTGTGCCCCCTCAGCCTCTGGGGGCACATGGCGTTCATGCCCCCAGAGCTCAGTACTAGGGCCGGTATTCTTCAGAATCTTCATAAATGAGCTGGATTCGGGCATCCGATGCAAACTGGCAGAATTTGCACATGACCCTAAACTATGGGGGAAGGCGGTCACACACTGGAAGATAAGCTGGGGATACAGGCTGACCTGGACAGGCTCGCAAGGTGCCGTGATTTGAGGCTACCCACCTACTGATGGGTAGGTAGACTAAAAACTGATGGCATTCAATGTAGAGAAGTACTGGGTGCTCCACCTTGGGAGGAAAAACCAGCATCATGGTTATAGGCTTGGCAATGCTACGCTCACTAGCGCCATGACCAAAAGAGACTTGGGAGTCTTGATTGACCACAAGATGAACATAAGCCACCAGCGCGATGCCATAGCCAGCAAAGCAAACCAAACTCTGGCATGCATTCACTGATGCATCTCCAGCAAAACCAGGGATGTTATCCTTCTGCTGTATTCAGTCTTGGTGAAGCTGCAGCTGGAGTACTGTGCCCAGTTTTGGGCCTCCCACTTCAAGGTGGATGTAGATAAGTTTAAGAGTCCGAAGTAGTACCATACGTATGATCAAAGGCCAAGAGAACAAGCCTGATGAGAGGCTGGGGAACATGGGACTCTACAGCCTGGCTCAGGGAGGACTTGGTGGCAGCCTATAAGTATATAAGGGGGGTGCACCAGGATCTGGGAGAACAGTTGTTCACCAGGCCTCTCCAGGGGATAACAAGGTCTAACGGCCACAAACTTCTGGAATGCTAATTTAAACTAGACATAAGGAAAAACTACTTTACAGTTCGAGTTCCAGGGTCTGGAACAGACTGCCCCTAGAGGTGGTGCAAGCACTCATTCAAAATACGTTTGGATACTTATCTTGCTGGGATCTTTTGACCCCAGCAGACCTTCTGCCTATGGCAGGGGGGCTAAACTTGATGATTTTGTGAGGTCCCTTCCAGCTGCTAATGCCTGTGAAATCTGTGAGTTTTAAAAATCATGTCTGAAAGAGTTTTTCTGGAATAAATATAAACAATAAAGCTCATATAGGAAACAACAAATATTGAGACATCTGTTTTTATGATTGTGTCACAATGTAAAAAAAGCTGCAAAACATTAAATGTAATTTCAGATACTGAATAGCAGATTTTTTTTCCAGTAATTCATGAATGGAAATAGTTAAAGTATATTGGAAATATATATTGACCAAGAACATACAGGTCAATTAGTGTCTGTGATATTGGACAAAATGGAATCTAAGCAGTTTCTTGAAACAAGTCAAATGACAAGCAGTTAATATCAATTACTTTGGTAAAAGTTAACTGAGCAGTTGGTGTTGAAGTTTGTGGTCAAAATGGAGAGCCATGAAGTTATGGAGGCCATGGTAGTTGTCAAGAGAAAGTTTACAGGTAAGATGTATCTTAGGGTCCTAGTAGCGGGAATTTTTGTGCTAGATTTGGGACAGAGTGGGTGAAAACCATAACTAATCCATTTGTCTTGAAAGTGGGGAAAAGTGTAGAAATTGTAAAGACAAGACCCAGGTTGCTTGTTAATGTCTTGGGGTGAAAATAAAAATGGCACCTGTTTTAGTTGTTCAGAAAGAACACGTTTCATGAGTCATCAGTGTGTGTGGCTGTTTTGTTCCTCCCTGTACATTACATACTACCCTTTGGGTGCATCTACATATGCTATTAATGCTATAAAGCAGGGGTTTTCATCCTCTTTTAGTCTAAGTACCACTGGCGGATGGACACCAAGCAGGGGAGAGGGTAGTGTGTGGATGGTGGCGGAGTAGTGTCCACCTGGACATGGAGCGCTGCAGCCTCCCAGGGGAAGCTTACCTGTCTGGGGTGAGGGCAGCGGCACCCCTCCTGCAGGGTGGGAAAGCTCACTGGGCTGGTGTGTGGCAGTGGCCACTGTATGCGAGCTTCTGCACCCTGCAGAGGGGCGCCACTGCTCTTGTCCCACCCCAGCCCTTCTCCTGGGAGGTAGTGGCACTATGTCTCTGCCCTCCTGCATGGACTCTGTCGGACCAATCCAAGTACCCACAGGGGTACCTGGCTAATAACACTTGCTATAAAGGCTTACTGTGCAGTAAAATACTGTGCAGCAAACCTTCCCTGGGAGCACGTCTACACATGCTCTCTCTTGAGAACAACCCGATTAGAGTTGTGCTGTTACTCTGTACTGGCCCTTTTTTAGGGCTTTTAAACCCTTTTACAGAGTCAGGAGATCCTAGAATAGGAGCATTACATAGTTACTGAATTTTGCTCCCTGCCTCCCCCTCCCATCCCATGTTACCCCCCAATTTTGCCTTCCACTCCACAAATGTTTTAGCAAAGAAATTAAGATTGAGTAGAGTTGTTTTCAACTTGTTAAATAGGTCAGACCAATTTCTGTCAGTCTGTTGCAGATGAAAACAGCTTTCTGTTTTCAGTACACAATGCTGATTTAGTCTTACCCAGCTAGCCTGGTGGCAGTCTGAAGCTGAAATTGTAAAATTATGTTCAGCCTTGGATTGGAGCATGTCCAGTGCAGACATGCAAGATCACTGACAGCCTTTTCTTTTCCCCACTGACTTCAGGCTGCAAGGGAGCCAGCTGCTCCCCCTGAATCCCTCCCCACTGGAGGCAGTGGAGCATGCTGGGAGCTGAGATTCCCCTCCCCCCAACCCTCTCCCTGCCCCTGGGAGTACTGCATGTAATGATGGAAACAGTTGTCTCCTGATTTGGCATTCGTGGCAGCACAAATAGCAAGTATGAAGATGTTCCTACCCTTTCTTGAGCCACATCAGTGGCACGACAGAAGGTAGTGTTAATTAGTGTTGTTTCATTGCAATGGACATCTGTTTACCTCTGTGGCATAAGAGTGCGGGCGACTTGGAGCTAGCTGCCCTGGCCAGGTGCTCTGGGGGCTTGGGACCCAAACCTATACACCCCAGATATTCCCATATAGGATTAGGCTCCTCAAACCTGGGGACTTCTGCCTTGCTTATAAAGATGTCTCGGAGAATCTTGGGAAGCTTTTTTGTATGCCACAAAAGGCAGGCTTCCCGCCTATGAAATCACATCCTGGGCTTTCCAGGGGCACATCTCTGTAAGCTGGGAAAGTCTTTGTGGGTCCTGGCATGGAGGCAAAGGATCTGGGGAATCCCCAGTGCCTTGTGTCTCTCTGTGCTTCATGCAGAAGCATGGTGTAGCAGGCTCATGGCCACAGGGGAGCCTGTGATGCCTCATGATGGTTGTGTGGCCCCTGCCTGGCTCTGGCTCAACTGTAGTTCTCCTTTCATCACTCATCTGTCATGCCTTGTTCTTACTGCAGGTTGTGTAATGGAGACTGCCTGTGGACTCTGAGTGAGCCTGACCCTATGTCCTTCACCTCCTGGGTCCCCTCAGTCGCAGCCCTGCCCCCCAGGTTAGTAGGCCCTCTTGCCTGTCTGTATCTCTTCCAGGCACCTGTAGCCTTAAAGGAAATTGCATGGCTATGTTTCTTCCCTGTACCATGTCCCAAGCTTCAGCATTGGGCTTGTGCCCAATGCAAGACAATGGGTGGTGATGTGTGTTTCACCTAGTGGAGTGGATCAGCTTGAGCCACTTAATTTGGTTACATCTGTGTTCATCCTAAGTGACCACATGGTACATGTTGCACCACAAACTAGAACTACAACAAAAGTCCCTGTTTGAAATTGGAACATTTTTTTAGCAGATTGCAATATTTGTGGCACATCTGGCTCCTCCATAATACTGCAAACAGCCCAAACCATGAGACATTCTCTTCTCTTTGTGGCATTATAAGGGTAAATGAAACACTTCAACAATAGTATGTATCCAAGGTCTAAATACTGTTTTGAGGCAGCCAGAGAATGATTTTCTAATTTTGGGGTTAGATTGCTCAAATGGGATGTGGCAACCTGAGTTCAGCTCTCTGGTTCAGTGAATGTTTAATTTAGATGAGGTGGAATAGTGTAGATGAAAGACAGACATGGCACCCTACTTTGGAATATCTGGTAGGTTGGCCATTAGGGAACAGTCCTGGCTGGGCAGTTGAGTTCATAATTTGCTGAAGTTGAACCTGGATTTTCCAGTTGTGTGGATAAATGTTGTGATCTAGCTAGGATGCCATCATCATGACTGGCTCCTCCTCCTCTTCCTCCAGCAGTTTTATACACTCAGCCCTTCATTTTTATGTTTGTTTATTTTTTTTTGCTTTTACAAATACTCAAATTTATTTCAGTGTTGAATGAAGCATAAACACATTTATTTTTGTGTTTTGGTGAGAACTCAATTTTTGTTTTGTTTTGGTTTGATCCAAACCAAATTTATTTTTTTTAACTTCAGCTTGCTCAATTGGGGGGAAAAAAATCTCAACACTTGTTCATACAGTTATTTTTCTTTGAGATCATGAATTTTCACTAGAACAAGTAATTCTGACCTGATTGCATTTTACATTAATAGGTCACACAAGGCGTTTACTCCAGGTTCAGTAAATCTGGATTGCACGTTTATATTTTTTTTATCTTTCTGAATATCATGTTTGTGCATAGGTCTCAAAGAACTGCAGTCTGCTAAAAGACATTTGGAAATTTTTTCATGGTTTGATTTACATTAGGTCAGTTTTCTGTGAGACTGAACAAATAAATCCTAAGAAAATTTATTTTCAAACTTCACCTACCAGAAATACTCAATAATACTCAAATGGTACTGAACTGAATTATCTTCTGGAACCCTGTATTCTTTTGTTAATGACAGACTTTTGTATGCTAGTCAGCTCAGAGTGTTTTCAGGGTATGTTTTTTTTGTTTTAACCAGATTTTATTTTATTATCTAGTATAAAAGTTTCTGAGTTCTCTTGAAACAATGCTATGATAGTAATTGGCTTTCTTCCAGACATTCCAGGTCTTCTTCTAAGAACAGCTGTCTACTCCCAGAACTAACTGTACTACTATTACTCTCTATTCTGCAATTACTTTTTAGGGCCCAGTTATAGTTTCATAGATGTTAGGGTTGGAAGGGTCCTATTAGATCATCAATTCCAACGCCCTGCCCCAGGCAAAAGAGTGCTGGGGTCAGATGACCCAAGCCAGGTGTTTCTCCAATCTCCTTTTAAATACTTCCAAGGAAGGGGACAATACCACCTTCCTTGGAAGCATATTCCATATTTTGGCAACCCTCAATGTAAAGAATTGTTTCCTGATGTTCAGTGTAAATTTGCTCTCTTTTAGTTTGTGGCCATTATTTCTAGTTACCCCAATATTTAGTTATAGATGGCTGACAATAACAAAACTAGTTCAGCAATGGATCCACCATCTCTTGTTTTAGTATTTGTATGCTAACACAGTACTTGCTCAGCTTTCAGTGGAGGGCATTTTTACATTGTGTTGTCAGTTTTAAAATGGTATGTGTTTTAATTTACACTATAAATTTACTAAATTATAAATTATGGCTCAAATATACCATTATCATTTTCACTCTGTAGCCAACAAAGCTGTCTCTTTTTAGTAGACAGTTGGCATACAGGGATACTCCTGAATTCAGAATCTATTTTTTTTTGGGTGAAGCCTGTCAATACAGTGCAGTAAGGCTCCATCTTTATTGGGATTTCCAAACACGATTATTACTTGGAGTACAAGCTTTATTGTCATGCATATAATAATAGTGTGTTTTTTCTCTTTTCATCAGAAAGGTATAATTTAATTATATTGGTCTGTATTTTAGTTTGATAAATATCATATCAAAGTAATGCAACTGAATAACTAGTTATAATGCATTTATTCACAAGTAAAATACTATGCATCAGTTTGCAAGATATTTTGTTGGATACTTCTGATTTCAGTTTTCCTTGAATAAAATAAGCAAGGATTTATTTATGTCAGAGAACATCCCTTCCAAAGCTGCAATATGAAGAAAACTAACAGAGTTTATTTGAAGTAGTGCTTTTCCGTGTAAAAGAGGGAGCGCATTTTCAGACAATCCTTTTATGGTAATTAAGATGAACATTTTTTCCTATGGAAAAAATTGCCTTGTTTTAGAGAGAAACCTTAGGCTTCCCTGACTTATTTTTATTGACTTGCCTTTTCCAGAATGCTAAATAAATTTTGTCTGACTTGTAATAATCACTGGCTACATTTAATGTGTTGTGGTACCACTAGGGAATTGGTCAGCTGCCTTAATCCATTCTGCTGAATTTGTCATGACTCGCAACAGATTTTTTGCCTTTAAAGGTTAATTTTAACTTTCTGAATCAACTAGCTCTATGCTTCCCAGAGTTTGCCAGGTCAGAATGGGAATGGTGGTTGTTTGACATCAGGAGTAAAATTCTACCAGTTTATTTTTTTCCGTAGGTATATTTTATTTAAGAAATGAATACACATACCCAGACTCATAATAAAATGAACAAATAAGTTTGAAAATAAAAGAGAAATGGCAAAAAATAGGGAAAATAAAATTATTCAGAATATTATGTTTAGGAGCAAAATTGTTCTTTATCACTACATACTAATAATACTTATTTGTATTAATAGTAGTGCTTAAAGCCTAAATAAGACTGAAGCCTGATGATCTCTAGGTACTGTACAGAGAGATTGCAATGTTTTGAGAACGCTGATGCAGTGAACAGGCTGAGGGAGGAAGAAGACATGATAGGGAAGTTAGTAAAAGAGATCTAGGTTACTCTTTTTGAATGTGGAGGCAAAGAAATTTCACATCTCAAAAGAACAGCATGAAATGCACAAGCTAATTCTATTCCATCTCAGAGGAAAGGCAGCAAGGAGGCACATCAGTCCCCCTGGCTCTCCAGGGATCTAGCAGACCTCCTGAGGCTAAAAAGAAAGGCCTACAAAGAATGGAGGATGGGATTCACCTCCAAGGAGGAATATTCTGCACACATTGGACCCCTGCTAAACCAGATGGGACAACTGATGCCCAGGAAAATGCCAACCTATTAAATGGGTACTTTGTGTCAGTCTTTCATCAGTCCCATGGGATGCCCATGCCTACTGTGGGGCAGGAAGGTCTGGGTGAGGGAGATTCCCTGCCCTCCATCAATGCTGACCTCATGAAGGAGCACCTTGAGAGGCTGTATACCTTCTAGTCAGCTGGCCGTGACAATCTACACCCCAGGGTACTCACGGTGCTGGCGAGCATTATAGCCCAACCCCTGGCACGAATCTTGGAGAACTCCTGGCACTCTGGTGTAGTGTCTGAAGATTGGAAGAAGGCCAATGTGGTGCCTATCTTCAAGAAAGGGAGGAAAGTGGATCAGGCAAACTATAGGCCCATCAGCCTGACCTCTATCCCGGAGAAGGTCTTAGAAAAGTTTATTAAAGAAGCCATCTTTAATGGACTGGCCGACACCAACATCCTGAGGGATAGCCAGCATGGATTTGTTGTGGGTAGGTCTTGTTTAACCAATCTCATTTTCTTGTATGACCAGGTGACCTATCACCTGGACAAGGGAGAAGAGATTGATGGCATATATCTTGACTTCACAAAAGCCTTCCATCTGGTTATCCACCTTGGTGGTCTGGTTATCCACCTTGGGAGAAAAAACCCATTGCTTATAGGCTCAGTAGTGCTACACTTACTAGCACTATGGAAGAAAGACTTCGGGGTCATCAATGACCACAAGATGAGCAGGAGCCTTAAATGCAATGCTGCATGTAGTAAAGCGAGCAAAATGCTGGCTTGCATTCATAGATGCTTCTCAAGCAAATCCTGGAATGTCCTTCTCCCCTTGTATTCAGCCTTGGTGAGGCCGCAGCTGGAGTACTACGTCCAGTTTTGGGCTCCACAATTCAAAAAGGATATAGAGAAGCTTGAGAGAGTCCAGAGAAGAGCCACGTGCATGATCAGAGGTCAGGAGAACAGACCTTACAACAACAGGCTGAGAGTTATGGGGCTCTTTAGCCTGGGAAACAACAGGCTCAGGGTGATCTGATGGCTACCTATAAGTTTATCACGGGTGATCACCAGTATCTGGGGGAACGTTTGTTCACCAGTGCACCCCAAGGGATGACGAGGTCGAACAGTTATAAACTACTGCCAGACCATTTCAGGCTGGACATAAGGAAGAATTTCTTTAATGTCCAAGCCCCCAAGGTCTGGAATAGCCTGCCATCAGAGGTGGTTCAAGCACCTAGGTTGAACACCATCAGGAAAAAATTGGATACTTATCTTGCTGGGATCCTATGGGCAGGGGGCTGGACTCAATGATCTTCCAAGGCCCCTTCCAGCCCTAATGTCTATGAAATCTGTGAAAATAGGAGAGACCGATAGGAATGAAGTTAAAGCTAATATCAGATGTATATTTTTGGTATTTAAAGTCTATGTAACGATGTGTTTCCATTAAAATTATTGCTGTTCCATAGGACCTGCAATACCACATCAGATATCTGTCATGCCTTGTTCAAACCCAGTTTCTTTCTAACAATGGATAGTTATTGCCTGGTTCTGTCAGTAGCCTTTTGTCTGTCTTAATTTTGTTAATATCATGTCTATAATAATACCTTGTAGCAGTCTTTTCCATAAACTGATTCCATTATTAGATTCATGTAAATTCATGTTGATTATGGAGCTCTGTAATATTGATGATGAAACTTCTAATGGCACTTGCAGTGAATGAGTGTATGATTGTGTGTGTAGACATTATACTGCCCTACTGCAGTGTCCCTCTGGAGGACTTCAAAGTGCTTCCCAAGCATCAAAAAAATAAAGCAAGAAACAGACATTGTTTTTGTCTAAGGACCAGCTGTACTGAGACGTGTGCTGACACAGCTGATTCCTGTTGATTGGCAAGTACAGAAGTCATCTGGGGCTGTTATCTCACAGGATTGTCCTGGGGTTCAGGGGGTCCTATCCTGTGGGAAAGTTGCCTTGGATGCCTGGCTCTGATTCACGGCACATGAAGTGCAGAACCCCGTAAGGTTCCGTTGCTCTGCAGCATGAAATCCATATCCTGGAATCCCCTTGTAACAGGACCAATGCCCCAAGGGTGGCTGTTACACCCTCTTGGTGGTTACTTGGCTCCTGCTGCACTCTGGTTCTAGTTTTTCCTCCCTTTTTTCCTTCATGCCATGCCTTGATGTTTTTTGTTATCTTTGGAAAGGAAGGCTGCCCCAAGGTGCTCGAGTGAGCCCTGCTCTTTCCTTCCATCAGCGGATCCCTTTTGGACCCTCCTGATTCTCAACCAGCCTGTATGCTAGGTAGGCCTTCCTGGCTCATCTGTATCCCCAGGGCACCTGATGCCTTATGGGCAAATCATTGCCTCAGAGCCTCAGAACCTCCCCTACAGATTTGCCCATGCCTCACATGTGTTACTGACTCCCACTTAGATGGGGCATTTTGCCCTCACGCCAATATCTGGCCACTCCAGGGCCACACACACGCACACAGGGGACCTCATCCTTTCTGGTTTCAATCCCTTTACCCTACTGGATACATTACTGTCTAGGCCCTCTGCCTGGGTCAGGCTTGTGGGTCCTAGCCATGTTAGTCCAGGCTCTTAGGATCTCTGCTTCTTGCCTCTCACCTTGGATCCCTGGCCCCAGAGTTTGACTGTCATGGGCTATGGGTACCTGACCCATGTTTTGCCTCTCATAGGCATCTCTGCCATTTCTGGCCTGAGTCTCAGCCCTGCCATGGACTATGGGTTCTGTAGCCCTGTCTCTGCCCCTCGTGGGGTTTGGGTTCATGGCCCCCATGCCTAAGAAGCAATTCTGGGCTCCCTGGACCTTCTCTGGGCCTTCTGGCCTTGTCAGTGCCTTGAGCTTGAACCCTGACAGAGCTCAAAGTCAGTCACATTCCCCTCAGACATTAGTGGGACCTCCTAACCTTCCCATAGTCCCTTCCACAGACCACCAGTGTAAACCACAACACAATGAAAAAGCCCTCTGGTTACAACAGAAATCTATTCCCACACTGGGTTCCCACATAAACATCCACTCCCTGGCTGAACCATCATGTTCTTCTCCATGCTGGATCCGACTTCTCTGTAAGCTGTAGACATCTAGTTTGCAGGTCTTAGAATCTCTCCTGTAAGCCAAGCAGTTCCCTCTTTGTAGCTCCTTCCCCTGCAGCTCACAGGGCCAGTCTGACTGCCCTTGCTAAGGCCTTCCTTACTTCCCCTTATATTGTGCTCAAACCCTGCCCACTTCCAGTCAGGTGGCTTGCTCACCTTTGAGGACCATTGGGTCTGGCCTGGGGGGGCTCTGCTCAGTGTCCCCCTCAGGAGCACTCATTTTTATGTTTTGACCCTTTGACCCTCACATCACTCCTATCCTGTTTTTGCCTTTGTTGTCCCAAGAATTTAGTTCCATTCATCCATTAGCCCCCAAGTTAATTAAATGGACAAATAGACTTGCTCGCCCTGGTCCAGCTTGATGTTGCTACCCTTACTCCTATCACAGTGGCTCTTGCTTCAGTAGACTCTGTCCTTTCATGCTATTGCTATGCACCTAGCACAGCAGTAGGTACTTTAGCTGCTTATTCCCTTGTAAATCACCCTTATTTGGGTGCCTGACCACCACTTATTGCTATTTTTCCCTCCCAAAGTAACAGGAGCCATAGGCTGTTAAACCTCTGCAAGGGAATTCCTGGGGTGCGTTTCTGGAAGTGCTGAGAAGGGAATGCCATAGCCCTGCACTGTACCTCCTGATGCATGCCTTGGAGTGAAGAGAGGCTGGAATTGAAGGTCTGTGGATTTTCACTGATGCAGAGTTGGCTTTGTGAGGAAAATAGACTCCTCTTTAAGGGGATTTTGCTGTATAATGCCGAGTCATCATCAAAAAACTGGGACAACCAATTAAACCTGAATTTTTTTGTAAAGTATCTATGGATAAATTTAATCTGGAAATTTACCAGAAGGATTTCACAACATCAGCATAGTGAAATTCTAGAACGGTCTTGAAGTAGAAATAGTAGAGGCATATCATAACTACATTTGCATATTAGAAAAGTCTTTGTCTGTCTGTCTGTCTGTCCATAATGCTTTATTTGTTAGCATAAATAAAAATGGCTGGCTGAAAAATGGCCAACCAGAGTGTGAAGAAGTGTTTAGACAGAAGGTGGTGGAGCACCGCCATGATGGCAGGGACACGGGATAGAGCAGCGGCAACAGAACAGATAGAACCCCTGCTTCCTGCAAGCGGCGATGATGGAGCAGAGGTGGGGGGCCAGGCCACCAGAGCTGGCCTCGGCACCTCCTTGCTCCTTGGAGGTGATGGCGGTGGTGTGGAGGGGGAGTAGAGTTGGGG
Organism: Caiman crocodilus; assembly: GCA_030014935.1. Classification (NCBI taxonomy): domain Eukaryota; kingdom Metazoa; phylum Chordata; order Crocodylia; family Alligatoridae; genus Caiman; species Caiman crocodilus. The sequence continues at coordinate 30,627,257 of JAGPOW010003182.1, forward strand.
TGCCATGGGGGGGCAAGGCCACTGGCGTTGGCCTCAGCCCACCCCTCCCCCCTTCTGTTGTCACCACCTGCAGGACTGATGCGGTGGCGGTGGGGGAAGAGTGGGTGTGCTGGTGGTGGTGGAGGAGAGGAGGAGTGGGCTTGGACCTGATGCAGGGGGAGAAGGAGCAAACCCAAGATGGGGGAGAAGTCTGCCTGCTAAGGCGGTGGTGGGGAGCAGCAGGCCTGGCCTGGTCCAATGCAGCAGCAGTGAAGGGAGGGGAGGAGCAGGCCTCCTCCCCACCTTGGGCCCTGGCCCACTTCTGTAACCCCCTCCCCCATGTTGACACCCAGGCCCGCTGCTTCCCTCGCCCACATCGCTGTTACCCAGGTTCTCCCCCACATCGGGCCTGGGCCCACTCCTCCCTTCCCCCTGTCACTGATTCAGGGAGAGGCAGAGCGGGCTCAGACTGCAAGCAGCAGGAGGGATGGGGGAGCAGGCCCAGCTGGGGGCATTCTTGATGGGCAGTTGGCTAGTCTGTTAATAGAGCTTGATCAGTTCATGATGTGGTTGCCTAAGATTTCAGGAAAGCTAGACTTTGACCCAGAAAACCCTTCCCAGTTTTTTGTTATTTCATGCCTATGCTATGTTTTTGGTGTGGTGTTCTTCCTCATTGTCTTTGTCTGTTTCTTTGATGTTGATCTTTATATGTTCCTTTCACATTAGATTTCCATGATTATTCTGTGTCACAATCCTGTGTTGAAATGTACTTGTTATGGCATGGTTTTCAATGACAAATGGAGCAGATTGTGTGAAACCTAAATGAACTATGTCCTTTTGCTGTGGGACAAAGGGTATTGACACTTGAGGGATATCATAACACTGAGTCAGAATTATTTTATGTTTTTGAATTTCCTAGACTGCCACCTTGAACAAAATAAATGCTGGTAAAATGGCAGTTGTGGATTCATAGAGTTTTAAGTCAAAGAAGACCATTAGGTCATCTGCCTTGACCTTTTTAACATCAGTCTCTTATATTTAACACTTATCTCTATAATTAGTTCAGCTTGCTTGTGTTCAGTTTAAAGCATTTCTTCCACAAAAGCATCTAGACTTCATATGAAGATACAAAAAGATGGAGAATCCATGACCTGCCTTGTGGTATGTTCCAGTGGTTGATCACCCTTACTGTTTTAAAAAAAAAAAAAAAAAGTGGGGGAGGCTATATTCAGTAACTGTTTGTAGACCATAAATTTTTCTAGATTTAATCTGGACTACAGTTATCACCATATACACATGGACATCTGTAGTCCAAATTAAAATTGACTCCAGTCTGAATCAACTCATCTTCATTGAATGAGGATTAAAGTTATGTAGACCAGGACAGTTTGAAATATATATATATATATGTTAATTAATACAGTTTAAATTGCCTATATAGCTTGCTGTTGCTTGTGCCCACCACCGGGTGTAGCACCCCCCCCCCCCCGCTGTATCTACTGCAGAAATGCACAAAAACCTTCTGGATGGTCAATGATCATCTATTAACCCTTAATTGGAATTGAAATTTGATTCAGCCTGTGTGATGCATAGATTTCATAGATTTTCATAGACATTAGGGCTGGAAGGGACCTTGGAAGATCATCGAGTCCAGCCCCATGCCCAAAGGGCAGGAAGTCAGCTGGGGTCATATGATCCCAGCAAGATAAGCATCCAGTTTGCTCTTGAAGCTGTTCAGTGTAGGTGCTTGAACCACCTCCGGTGGCAGGCTGTTCCAGACCTTGGGGGCTCGGACAGTAAAGAAATTCTTCCTTATGTCCAGCCTGAAATGATCTTG
>JAGPOW010003182.1:30637077-30647787 GCA_030014935.1 Caiman crocodilus
GATAGGTACTTGGCTGGGGTCCTGTGACCCTGGCACTTGTTCCTGGCATTGGCGGGGGGTCAGACTAGATGGCCTGCTCTAGGCCCCTTCTGACCCTAGGCACTATGAAACTATGATATGGCGGAGGAGGGGAGGAGCCAGCCTGCCACAGTGGCAGGGGTGAGGAGCAATAGACCCAGGCCGATGTTGCTGGCAGAGAGATGGGAGGAGCGGGCTCTGTTCCAGAACAGTGGCTGGGCTGTAATTACTGCACTCCACAACCTCCTGTGTCATGTATTAGAACCCCCATGCTTCACAATGGCAGAATCATTGAAAGAGCTTTAGTTCAAGCTGCCCTGCTGTTATTTTGAAGTGCAGGAATGCACACAAGACTCTGCAGCGCTTTAATTAGAGCGGCTCTTGAAGCTGGTTTAATTAGAGCACCCCCTACCCCCATCTCACCCTCAAGCACATGTAAAAGTGCCATTGGAGTCTGAGATACCAGTATTTTTACACTGGTATTAATGTAATGAAAAGTGAGATATTTATCATGTTATTTTGTCCATTATAGTTAATGGCACTAGATTTATTACTGTATCCTAGGCATGTCTGCGACAGGGTAGAAGAATATAAAGTTCATGTAGATTTGTGGAACTAGTTGCTTGCAAAAGGAATAAGCATATACCATACTCGCTGCAATAGGCCCACTCTCTGGTCAGCTGTGAAGGAACTGTTTCAGGATTCTGTCTGTACAAGACTTCTACAGGCCAGCCTTTCCCTGCCCCCTTCAGTCTATCTTGGTTTGTAAAGGGTCCAGCCCCAAAGTCACTGGTGCTGCTGCTGCTGCTAGCATAGATTAATTTCCAAATTCCTGTAAGCCATGTTTAGAAAAGGCACACCCCATCTGCTACAGGAATTTGGCAGCATCGCATCTTCCAAACTTGATCCCACTTGATGTAGAGTTCAGTGTTTAGGATTATTATAGTCCTAAGTAACAAAGTAGAGTTAGAATAATAGAAGAGATGTATTGTTCCAGGATCCTTGTGAAGAGGTGCTCCAATGACTGTCTTATGATTTCAAGAACTTTGTCAGTAAATTAGCAGGTTGTACAGGTTCTGTCTGAAAAGGATATACAGACCAAGATTTTATATTTAATTGCTAGACTGAATGAAAGAGAGAGGGTGTGGTTGGGCACCTGGTATAGAGTCAAGCAATAAATCTCTCCTGTTGCTTGAGGCAAATCCCATAACTCCTGCCTCAATTTACCTATCTGTGGAAAAGGTGTATGTAGTATTTGCCTTGTGGAGTTTCATAGTTTGAATGTGTTTATTAATAATTTTCACATAGAGGTTAGAAATAATACCTTATGTGCACAGCAGTTTTAACATCTGCTGTCAACATGGGAAAATGTATAATGCCTTCATAATATAACTGCCTAAATTGCATAAATATTGTTCATATTATATGACCCCAGTTTAGATTGGTTTCAAGTCTCAGGCTGTCCTCCCACTGTTAATGTAGAATGCCATTTTGAGAGCTGTGCTATTGTATGGAAACATTTTATTTAAATTTATTGAGTACATAATTATCTAGCTTCAAATCTAACTCTGGGGCATTAAATCTACCCTGAAAGGGATAATTTTGGTACAGCATAGTGTCTTGCACTTACTGAGCAAGACTGATTTAACACATCAGCAACTCTTAAATTAAATGGTACTATCATTGCATAGTGTTCTGAGATTCTAGTACTGCCAACTTTTAAGCATTTCATCATCATGAGTTAGATTCCTCCCTTCCCAGAAAATAATTATTTTTAAAATAACAATGTTAAAAATTTGAAGTTCTTTTACTTGCCTCCTAGGTTTTTGAGTCCTCAGGGTATGGCTGAATCAAATTGGGTGCATCTACACATCTCCATCCAGCAACGTAGGAATGTGCTACATTGCTGTACGGTGCATTACAGTGATGTAGCAATCACACGGGTCTACACATGATCAACAGCTACACAGCCATAGCGGCATGCTTCTCCGGTATATGACACCACTACAGTGATATAGCGGCAAAATCTACCATGAGCCGCATGCCCGGTGCAGTAACCACCTGTACTGCACAGTGCTTTGGTACTTCCAAAAGGAAGTATTAAAGCACGGTGTCTTAGCAACATCGCCATATAGCGATATGTAGACATACCTATTGTAAATGATTTTCTGTGCAATTATGAGGTTTTCATTTTTTTTTTTTTATATGAAGACTGAGAGAACTAGTTTTTCACATGCCCCTTTAGAAAAGCTCAATATTATAAGTCTTTGCAACATTTTATGGAGATGCAACATGAAGAACAAGAAAAAATATGTAACTTTTCAGTACTGGACTATATCTGAATTTAATGAATTTGATACAAATAATTATCAGTGTGCTGACAAAAACTTTACATTACTGTGGCATGCATGTTGGAAGTTTACTCCTTGAATTGCAGCAAACTCCATCTCTGCTGTACTTGGTTTCCTAAAGAGACTTGGAATTTTAAATTCCACATAAAACAGTTTTGTTCTGGCCTTTATTTTTTAATTCAACAGTCGTGACTTTGAAATGTTAACAATCCACCAATGTATCCTGTGATTTGCATTTTGAGTAGCTACAAGTGCGGGCAAGATTTTTTGTGAAGTTACTGTGTACAAGAGGATGGTTTTGTACCTCTTTTTTCTGGCTGTGGAAGAGCTCTTCTGCTTTGCCCTATGGGTTTTTTGGTAACTACATGCTGTCAATTGGTTTTGGCACAGCAACACGCAAGCCAAGGGAATTTTGTAGAGAGCTGAAATCAGGGCTGGTTGATCAGTTTACAAGAGTAGTGCATCAACAGAGTTCTTCTGTTTTTCTTCTTGGATAGATATATATTTAAAAGTTCAATCCACTTGCAAAGTTAGAACAGAAGAGAGGCAAGGAAATAAAAATTCTAGGAGAGAACCTGTAGGAGACACAGTTTAACTTAGAAAAGTATATGTTGTGCACGCTGTAACTTAAGTATATACATCAACAAAATTTTAATAATTTAAAATCTTCTAAGGTAAGGCTGTCCCAAATAATGGACTACAGACCTAGTGCAGCCCACAAAGACTTAACATACAATCCATGAGCTCTCATCTGGCTTCCTTTCCTGTCATTGCTCCTGCTACTATGGAGGCTGGTGGGCTCTGGGCTTCCAACTTTCTTCCATCTTCAGCTTACTAGCCTGTTCCTGGGGCAGGGCATTGTGGTGGGGTAAAGCTGCCTGTGCTTTGTATGAAGCTAGAGGGAAAGGTGCTGGGCTGTATGTGTAGCCAGGAGCAGAGCTGAGCTAGCCACAGTGAAGCGGGGGTTGTGGGGGAGGTGTAGGTTGTACTGCAGGGGCACTACAGGAGGGATGCCTCCATGATGTACAACCCTTGCAAGTTGTGGTCCGGGAATCTGTGGCCAGTGGGGCATGTGGCCCCATGCCAGCTGAAAGCTGGACAATGCTGTTCTAGGAAATTAGGGATGTAAATATTATTATTTTTTAGTTGTCAGTTTGCACCTGCTGGGCCTCAAAAATCTTGTTCTGGGCTTCCTTAATTCCTCCCCTATACCCAGCCCGGTGGGTCCCAGTCGCTTTCGTGGCCAACCTCGTGCTCCCCTGATCACCCCCAAACAACGAGCCGTCCGCTCGCCTTCTCACTTTTCCTGCTTCTATTTGACTTCAACCCCGTCTGACACAGGGAAACATAAAACACCCTTCTCTAGTCAAAACAAAGACTTAATGAATCCTAAGAAAACCACCACCACACCACTACTGGGCTTCCTTGTGGAGCACAGATAGACCCCCTTCACGTCAGTTTGCTGACAGGGCCTTCTCTAAGTGACCCAGCTCTGTGGCTTCACTCCACCTGTCAGGGTTAGAGCTGTTCTCCCTCCAACTTCCTACTATTGTGACCCTCTCTCTGGGTCTTTTCCTCACAGCTGCCCTTTCTCTGGGTCTTCCCCATGCCATTCTCGTCCCTGCACCCTAAGTCCTCTTACCGGCTCACCTCTTGCCTTGCCTGTGGCTGGGACTCCTATTCTGGGCACTGGCTCGCTGCCTGGTCATCTGCTCCTTCATGGCCGGTGAGCATAGGCTCTCCCAGTGTCCTGCAACCCTGGCTGACCCCACCGGTCAGGCTCTATCTTGGTGTCCACTTGCCCCCTCCCATCCCCCCAACGCTGGCCCTCTTATTTCTGCCGGCCGGTGATTGGGGCTGACGTCATCCACTGGCCACAGCTGAATAAAGACGCGGCTGATGATTCACACTGGCTTCCCCTGTTGTCCTTGCTTTTCCTCCCATCCTGCTGTAAGTAATTTTTCTTTTTTTAATTAAGCTTTTCTTGTTCCACCCTGGCTCCTGGCCCTAGGGTTCCCCTTGTGGGCTTGGGAGTCTCCCTGGTTTGCCTCTCTCCATGACACAGTTTAATCTCTAATTATATCAGTTAAATTGTTAGCCAATGACACATACCTAGTCCCAGCCAGCGGGTGCAGAAGCTTCAGTCGCCGATTCAATTCGACGGAGATTTGGCCTGATTTGGTGGCTGAATCTCTGTATCTGAATCTAATCGGGAGACCCTTTAACCTCTCCAAATTGTTTCAGAGGACTCCGATTCGATTTGGAGAGATTCAGAAGGATTTTGATGATTCGGACATAGACATAGCTTTAAATGTTTTTTCTACATACCTCAAGGTACCAGGTGGCTCATTAACGCTGAGATGGTGGGACGAATGGAGCATCCTGCAAGAGCATGTGATTGACTGTGGGGATACCCCGGATGTCCCCCAAACCCAGGAGGCACCAGATGCTGAGCTGAGGGGCAGGGTCCCTTGCATACTCTGCAGTGGACCCAGAACTGGACCAGAAGTACTTCAATTCTTTTGAATTCAGGGAGAACACAACAGGCCAGAATGTGTTTGACACCAGGGATAGATCCTGGAAAGGTTCAGTGGTGCAGTTGTACCCCTCTCCTTTGATTCTTCATCCCTGCAAAGTTTAAAACCAACTGCCTGGTATTGTGAGTACTGTTTCTATTTAGATAGCAGTGAGGAAGTAAATTGACTTCATGGCTCATTATAGTCTACCAAATTCCTTCTAAATTCTTCATTCAGGTGTTAATGACCCTCTCTCCTTTTTAATGCTGTTTATGTTCCACTAATCAAGTCATCCTTTCTTCTGCACTTCTGTTGTTTGTTAGCCATTCTTGGTAAGGTAGCTCCTGTTTTACAGCCCTGCAGACTCTCTTTTTTTAACTCTAGCTAAAAACAATAACTTGGGTGTGGAAATGTTAACTCAATGAACATTAATTCAGGTATGGAAATAACTTTCAGTGAAGTGTTAGATGCACTGTTAAGATGCTCAAGAAGGCTAGATTCTGTTCTATGAATCTGAAAGGTGATGATTTATTTCTAATGACTATAAGAGTAATGAAACAAAATCTTTTGATTATTTTTGCCTAGCTTGTGATTTTATGCATAATATATGATGTAGCAAATTAATGTACATTCCAGTAAGGTTTTATTTGTTTTTAATTTGATCTTAAACTATATAATATAGCTCTAGCCTCTGCATATTAGAAAAGTTTCTAGTTTCTTTTTGCCTGGAGAAAAATGTGTTCTGTTACAAGGGATGATACACCACCCTCCCCTCATCTCAAAATCCTAGATCCACCCATGTTTGACACCATAGATTCCTGCTGGAAATCTCTGGGTTTATCTTGTGAATCGTGTAGGTGTTTCCATACCTAACAGTGTTTATACTGTATGGCAACCCTGAGAATCTTTAGATGCATCTTGCAGTACCCCACAGTGCCATGGCATCCTGGTTGAGAATTATTGGTGTAGAGCCTGTTTTCAGAGTACTTTGCTTTATATAGCACTTTATATGTTTAATGCATAGTTCTCATTCCTTTTAGGCACCCAGAAAATAAAGAAACCCATCTTTTTGTTATAACTTATGTAATTCAGTTACATAATTACTAGCAAGGAAAGAATTAAGTTCTCCATGTAAGAATTCAGCTGTCTAAACCTTAACTATTATCTCTTCCTGCAGTTCTTCCCTGCCTCATTCACTACTTGCCTCCTGACTTCTATATCCTCATTTGTCCTTAGAGCAGGTCTGTCCTGTGCATTGTTTGAGATGGGTCTCATGATAGTGTAACTCAGGGGTTTTTAGCCTTTTTTATGAACTGTACCTCCAGCAGCCAGACGTGGAGCTGGGGGGGGGGTGGCAGGCAGCCAGATGCTGAGCGGGGGAGGTTTGTGGTGCGTGGCCAGATGCGCCGTGGGGGGTGGCACATGGCCAAATGTGGAGTGGTGGTGCAGGGTGGTCCGCATGCCATCTTCCACCCCCCCTGCATCCAACTGGCCATACCGTGCCTGTGCAGTCTGTAGTGGTAGTGCTGCCCTTGCCCCACTCCTTCCCCAGCCCTGTCCCTAGCAGGCAGCAGCGCAGGGTTGTGGGTGGTGGCTTTCCATCCCTGCCCACCCATGCATATCGCTAGGGCCTTCCAAAGTACCCTTAGGGGCATTCATATCCCCTGTTGACAATCTCCGGTGTAACTGAAAAACTATCATGACACTGTGGGAGGAGGCAAAAGAGGGTTGCCCAGGCACCCTTAATGCTGGTATGTGCTTTACATTGCAACAGTAACATTCTTTAATCAATTTCAGGTATGTTAAATCTATACATATAAAATTAAGTGCACAGGCAGTCCTTGGACTTGCAACACAATTGGTTCCTGAAAACCGCATCTTAAGTTGAAACATTATAACTCAGAACTGATTTTTTGCATAAGAAACAGTGTTATAAATGGGGAATTGATTCCTGAACCAAGGCCTGATACCCCATTTTCACCAAAAATAACCCAGAATTTTGTACTCAACAAATTATAGATGAGTAATATAGCTACATTAATGTATTTATATTGTAAATAGTAATCATACTGATTTGGAAGGACTTCTTTGAGGTGACTTTGCTGGACTTTTTGAATGACTCTTGGTTGGACTTTTTGAAGGGTTCTTGGCTGGAGTCTTCTCAGGAGTCTTGGCTACAGTTTTTTCTGGAGTATTGTCTGCTTTCTTAAAGAAAATGTCCAAGGAAGTTTTGGACAGCTGCTCTCCAGGGAGATGAGTGATGCACCAAACTTATTTGCTGGTGTGGTGCTGTATCAGATCAAGTGTTGAAAAGTTGAAACGATGTTGATTTATAAACACTAAGTGTGAAATGTTGTAGCTCGAAATGTTGTAAGTCGAGGACTGCCTGTATGTCTATATGTATGGTCACTTATAACTCAAGAATGTTTGGTCCTATCTACTCAAAACCTTCCAAGATCACTGGATACCACCCAAGGAAAATGATAGACATGTTATTTTTCACTTGACCCTTTTTGGGGCTTCCATTGACTTCAGTTCTCAGGTAACAAACTGGTACCACTCCATTCAGAATTCAGTTAAACTGTCATTATTATATGTTCACTTATAACTTGAGAATGGCTGGAGGATGCAGTGAATTCTGTTCAACTGTCATTATTATACATCCTTGCCTAACATCTCCAAACAAAGCTGCTTCTGCCATTTGAGAGCCACAGTCCTCTGGGTGTTGGTTCAGGGCTTCTTTTCCTCTCTTTTTTCCCCACTGTTTTTCAATTTCCTCTGCATAAAGGATAATACAGAAAATGCCAAGGAAAAGTACTTCAACTCTTAGTGGCAGTTCAGCTGCTGAGAAGAGTTTGCAAAATTTTAGATTGCAAGAAAGTTATGAAGAGAAGACATTACGTCTTGTGAATAATCGTAGAAGGAATGCTGCTTTCAGAGCAACTGAAAATCAAGAAGAAACAGCAGACAGTCTTGCTGCTACTTGCAGAAATGCTGCTTCAAGAGCTAGAGAAACTAATGTTGAAAAGGTGAAACGTCTCTCAGAAGATCATCTAAGACATGCAGGCAGAAGAGTAACAGAAAGTAATGAAGAACAGTGGCACAACGCGAATAAAATTGTCAGTGTCATTGCTCAACAGACTGCAATTTGGGCAGATAAAAAGGATTCTGCCTTTGATTACAATCCTTCAATACCATACGAAATGGATAAATTGGTTGCAATCCAAAGTATGTGCATTGTATGCCATCACTGTTGGGCAAAGAAATAGAAAAGGGAATCCATTAGCATGTGTTGCTCTAATGGAAAAGTGAAGCTGCAAGCAATCAAAGAGCCTTCAGAACCACTTAAAACTCTTTTATTAGGCCATACTGAGGGTTTGAAGCGCTGCCTGTAAAGTGTACGAAAATATAATAATACTTTTCAGATGACATCTTTCAGCTCATCCAAGCAGGCTTCAGAAGAAAACTTTATGCCAACATTTAAGATTCAAGGACAAGTGTACCATCTGCCAGGATCCCTTATTCTACCTCTGGATGAAGAATTAAAGTTTTTACAAATATACTTTGTAAACAGTCTGTAAGTCCAGAGTAAATTATGTTGTAAGTATAATTTGGACACCACGCACGATAAAGTGTTATCCTTGCAGGATATGTTACATTCAAAGAATTCATATGTAAGAATTTTTTGAAATGGCTCTTGAGAGTATGCCAAGAAAAGGTTTTTAAATTGTGATAAGTACAGTGGAACCTCAGTACTCGACTGCCTTGCAACTCGTTGAATTTGGTACTCGACGCATCTTGACTGGAAATCTTTGTCCCGGTACTCGTCGTTTGCTTGGTACTCGCCGGAGGTGGCGGCGGCGGCAGCGCCTGCTCCCTCCTGACGTTTGCTGCTCACTCTGCTCTGCGCTGTGCTGCTCTGCTCTGGCAAGGCACTGCCGCCGTCGCTGCCTGGCCCCGCGCTCCTCTCGCCCTCCCCTGGTGCGGGGAGGGCTGTTTGTTTGGTACTCGTCGTTTTCGGTACTCGTCGCGCCTCCCGGAACCAATTAAGGACGAGTACCGAGGTTCCACTGTACTGACAAGAAACCTACACAGGAACATTAACAACTTTTAACAGTTGATAAGGTTGCAACTGTAATCATAGGACAAGAATTTGAGAAGCGGGACATTGTGCTGCATTCCAGGGATGACCAATAACTTTGAATACCTGAAATGCATAGGCTTAGATTCATTAGTTTAAAAAAACATATAATAGAGGCCACCATTTGAACCAGATGAACAAAGGGAGAGATGGTTTTTATTCCCAGAATACCAATAATTCCCACCAATTATCCTTTCAAATTTCAATGGCTGCAATTTCCAGTAAAGTTATGCCTCACTATGATGATAAACAGACCCCAAGGACAATCTTTAACAGTCATTGGTATTGATTCAAGGGATCAGTGCTTTTCACATGGATGGTTATATGTGGCTTGCTCTAGAGTTGGTAGTTGAAGAGGGCTGTATAGTAATTTCACAGTTTTAGGATTGGAAGGGACCTGAACAGATCATCAAGTCTGAGCCCCGCCCCCCTCCCCCCCTCCCCGGGGCAGAAATGAGTGCTGCGATCATAATACCCCAGTCAGGTATCTATCCTCCTCTTGAAGACCCCCAAGGTAGAGGAGAGCACCACCTCCCTTGGAGGCCCATTCCAGAGTCTGGCATCCCTAACCGTATAGTAATGCCTCCTGATATCAAGCCTTAGTCTGCTCTCAATCAGTTTGTTGCTGTTATTCCTTATTATCCCAGGTGGTGCGCAGGGTAAAAGAGCCTCAACCTGTTTTCTGCTGATCCTCTCCAGTGAGTTTATAAACAGCCACCAGATCCCCTCTCAGTCTTCTCTTGTAGAGACTGAATAGATTTAGGCCCTTCAGTCTATCTTTCTATATACTGGCGCCAACAGGAAACACTGTGAACATTGTTTGCAAAGAAAATCTACAATAAAGATCATTAATTTATCACTAGAATTGGAATTGTTGCCCCATGTTACTTTGTGTAGTATCATTGTATCTGGAGAAATGTTGCTCCATGTTAAATTTTAAATGTTAAATATGTTGTACTAAGTTCTTTGAAAATAAACAACACTGCAATTACAAAAAAACCCCAACCTGGATGAAAAACAGGTCCTTCCTTGAATTATATATTAAGTTTCCTTTATAATGACTACGTAAGAAACTTTATTGTAAACCACACATTGGCTTGAAGCCAGGACTCCTAGTCCTTCAGCGTTTAGAATAGCATTGCCAAAAATATGAGCGAGTACATTGCCTCTCCTGGTATACATACGTGAGTACATTTCCTCTCCTGTGCTATCTCCTTGGCAGACTGTCAGAGCTCCTCACAAATTTGAGTTCAGTCCCTGGATTGATTTATAGAGGACAGAAATTCAAACCCACAGTGGGCAGCCTGCCTCTGTTCCACAAACAAATTTGGGGGGCACATGCCTCCCTTGGGGTTGCGCACAGTAGTGGGGAGCTGCCCTGCCCCCGCAGTCCTAGATGAACTGCCTACTGCTTTGTCCCTCTCCCTGCCTGCCCTTGAGTCCCATTTGCCCCTGTCCCACTCCCTCCCTCAGCATGGGGACCACCATCTGCTGGGGAGTGAGCTGTATCATAAGTTATACATGTAAATTCGTTAATAGGTATGTCACAGGCCAGCTGGGCACTGTGAGTATGTTCATTTGGATCAAGAGGCAAGTAGGGAGTGGAATAAAGGCAAATTTACTATAGCTTACACACATACAACAGTTAACAAAAAGATAAATGCGATAAGCAGATAAGGCAATA
>JAGPOW010003182.1:30647887-30707702 GCA_030014935.1 Caiman crocodilus
AAGTCAGGCGTCCCTGAAGATCGACGCTGTCGGAGGGCTTACCAGGGGAAGGGCCCTCGCTCAGGATCCGATCCTCACTCACACCGGGAGTCCGGAGTCTGGGCGAGTCTCTAAGGCTGAACCCTGAGCAAAAAACCGTTAGGCCAGCTAATCTCACAGTTACAGCTTTGTCTCTGGGGCCCAGTTAGTTCCATGAACAATTAATTCATCATTTTGGTTAAACTTATGACAGACAAGTCATTTGCAAACTTACAAGCTAATATTAACTAATATTATCTATTTAGGCAGAATACCAAATGCTTCCAAGAAGCACACATTATTGCTTATTAAACCCTCTGGTTCTGGCTGTCACATAGGTACTACTTAAAAAGCAGGGATCTACTACTAAGGTGGTTGCTGCAATTGTGGGAAATGCCCGTTTTCACAGTAATTTTGTGTGGAATGGCCAGAAAAAAAAAATGCTGGTTCTGCAGGGGGGAAGTGGCCAGCACAAAGGAGAGCTGCTAAAAATGGTGACTGCCTCCTCCTCCCTCCATTGCTGATTGGCTGAGAGGGTTGTCTTTTGTGTGGCCCCACACCTCCCTGCCAATCAGCATGAGGGGCAATGCTGCATAAAAGACAGCCCTCTCTGCCAGTTGGTGATTAGGGATGGGACTGCATGAAAGGAGCCCTGTCAGCTAATTAGAAATGCGGGGAGGAGGAGTTTGCCTCAAAAAGACCATGAAAATGGTGCCAGATTCTTCAAGTGACCTGCGACATTTCCTTTGCCTTCACATGCTTTCAGTAGATCCCTATTAATAAATGTTGATTCTTGGCTACTATAGAGTAATATTCTTTTACATTTAGAAGCAGAATTGATCAAGTTTTGTAACCAGTAATTGAGTACACAGTGGTGTTTTAAGTTAGAGCCGTGGAGCCTTTGTATGTGCCACAAAATTGGTCTTCAGAGTGGTTTAAATGCCCTTTTGCACCGCTTTAATGGTGCGACTGTTTACACTGTTGGCAGTGTAATGTGCTTTAATGGCACAGCTGTTTACACTCAGTGGTGTACTGTGCATTAAATGACCTTGCAAAATAAAACGTATCCAGGGTGTTTTAGTTTGCTACTTTACAGCTATGGAGGGAAGCACCCATGCAGTCTATGCAAGTAGCCTGTGCTAACAGGTTCCACTGAAGGGGAGGGGGAAAAAAAGCAGCAAGCCTCATCTTTTTTTAAAAGACCTCTGCCTGCCTGAGCTGTGCGGGGGCCTGGTGTTTTCCTTGGTGGCTGTTGGGGTCGGGGGGCAGGACTGGTGCTTCCCTCTGTGGCTGCAGTGCTCCCTGGGACTGCCCAGGCCAGGTGCCTGCAAGTGGGTGCCATTTGTGGGGCACCACTCCACTGTGGAAGGAAGTCCCCCATCCCCGTCCCCAACCCCAGCTCGGGGACTGCTCAGCCTGCTGGCAGCTTGCCCTCCCCCTGCTGTCAGAGAGGCAGGTAATGATCGGGCCCAACCCTTGTGTATGCGCCATGGGGTTTTACTTCACCCGAAATTGAAGCGGTGTTTTTAAAAACCCATTGCTTCAATTTAGAGAGAATTAAACCAAAGTAGACCCCTGTGGCATGTACAAGCAGCCCTAGAATCTAATTGCTTTAACTCCTTTATGAGCCTCAAACTTTTTTACCTAGTGGCAAAGGCCTTTGTTTCTGAAAAGCAACATCTGTGATTCCATGTCTACTTTTAGTGAAGGTAGGGCCCACCAGTTTTGGTCTTCACAGAATTGTTATTCACAGATTTAACTGAAAATGAACTTCTCTGTTTCATGTGCTTTATTTTTTCAATATTTAGTTTGATTTATCTCTAAAGTTGGGGATCCCAGACACCTAACACTGTGAGGTTTTGCATTATTTCTCTTTTAGTTTAATTCTGTCTGAACACAAACAGCTTTGAATTTTGCTATCTCTGCTGAATTCAGCAGCTGAGATGCATGTCAATGATAGCAGTTCCAGTGCTTGTATTACAGGTGCCTATACAAGCCTCCTTAAAGTATAAGAAAGGGAGGAGTGTATCTGTAATCCACAGCTGTTGGCTTTGATTTCAATGTATTGATTTAGATTTAGGTAATCAGATGCCTTAACAAATAATGAACAATTAAGTAATATGCTAGCAGTATAAAAATAATTACATTTCAAATATTCAACCCGATTGTTTCATAGTTGGTAGGGTTGGAAGGGGCCTGAGCAGATGATCAAGTCCGACACCCTGCCATGGGCAGGAAAGAATGCTGGGGTCAAATATCCCTGACAAGGTGTCTGTCTAGCCTCCTTTTGAAGACCCCCAGGGTAGGAGTGAGCACCACTTCCCTTGGAAGTTGGTTCCAGATCCTAGCCACCCTGACTATGAAGTAGTGCCTCCTGGTATCTAGCCTGAATCTACTGTACATCAACTTATGGCTGTTATTCCTTGTTACTCCCAGTAGTACTCGGGGGGAACAGGGAGTCTTCCATTGCCTCCTGGTCTCCCTTGGCCAGTTTATATATGGCCACTAGATCCCCCCTCAGCCTTCTCTTGCGGAGGCTGAATAGGTTCAGGTTTTGTAGCCTCTCCTCGTAGGGCCTGCCCTGCTGCCCCCTGATCATGCAAGTGGCCCTCCTCTGGATCCTCTCCATGTTGTCCACATCCCTCCTGAAGTGTGGCACCCAGCACTGGACATAGAACTTCAACTGCGGCCTGACCAATGTCATATAGATGGGGGGGATCACCTCCTTGGACGTGCTCGTGATACATCTGTGGATGCATGACAAGGTGTGGTTAGACTTCCTGACTGTGTCCCCACATTGGCTGCCCATGTTCATATTGGAGTCTATAATGACTCCAAGATCCTTTTCTGCCTCTGTGCTGACGAAAAGGGGAGTTCCCCTGCCTGTAGGTATGCCTCTGGTTCTTCCTCCCCAGATGCAGTACCCTGCACATGTCAGTATTGAATCCCATCTTATTCTCATCTGCCCACCCCTGTAACCTGAACAAGTTAACCTCTTTTAACTCCGAATAAGTTAATCTCTAATGTGCCACACTGCCATGTCCCTGCCTAACTACCACTTTCTCACAGCATTACATATGTCATTTTCTTGTGTCTGTTTAAAAAAACAAAACCAAATCTGGGTCCTAAATTGTTTGGGTTTTTTCTTTTTGTTTTATTTTTTTCTTCATTTGGAAAAAATGATGACTGTATAATTCATCATCAGAATGTGGAATTTAGATCTACTGAGTTAACCATAATCATCTTAACTAAGTAACTGATGATAGTTGGAGGGTGTCATTTTTTCTGGTCCCACCACCAGGGGGAAATTAAATGTTGATTTTGCCAATAAAGAGAGGCTGTTTCTCAAGTTGTGAAGTTCTGCAAGTTCTTTAGTTGGTTTCCAAACCTACAGTAAATAGTTTGTGATATGTGAATTTACTGCTTCTCTAGGAGGATAGATTATCTTATTAGCTGAGATGTAGCCTCAAAATGTGATCAGACTTCTGAGCTAATTGAGAAGTATTGTAGATGACCTATTTGCTTTGTCTCAAATTAATTAATAAACGTGTTAAAATATTTCACAAGTATTGGGAGCAATTGTTCAGTGTTTTAGCTAAAAATATATTTATTCATTCCTTCAAAAGCACCTTATTTATTAATCACTTTTACCAGCTGCCTCTTATACCTGCTTAAAAAAAAAATTTTCACAACAAAGCTTTAGATGCATTTTTTCATGCCTATAGCAGGAGTAAAACAGAGAAACAAGCAAACCCACTGTAGAGCCCTAGGTTGAGGTGGGAAATGGAAACCATCATCTTAATAAACCTTGGTAAACCAGGTGGTGTCAAACATTTTAAGTGTTTAATTTATAAGCTTTTAAACAATTAAAGGGACATACTGTAGACTTTTTAATTGATTTGACAGAGTATGATTGATTCTATGTAGTGTTTAGTGACTCATTTTTATATAAGCATGAGTACCTTGCAAAAGGACTGTCCATTATTAAAGAGCTTGTGCATCTGTGATTTTGACAGTAATAAAATAAAAATAAAGAGGAAAATCTGCATTAAAGTACCATAAATACCTTGAATCTAAGTCAATCCTGAATTTAAGTTGACCCCCCCTAATAATTAGCTTCTATATATGGAAAATTTATAAATGTGTTATGCTTTTCCAGGTATAGAATTTAACTCTTTGAGGGTTGTTTTAAATTTTTCTCTCTCCCATTGCTACAGCAGGGAACATAGTGGATGGCAAGGGGGGGAGGGAGTGCACAGGGGTCAGGTAACAGGAGTGGGGGAATTGCATAGTTCCCTTGCTTTTTGCTCCCCCCACCTGCCACTGGCACCCCCTCACGCACAGCTCCTCACAGCCTCTGTCCCTCCCCTCTCCCTATAATCTCTGCTCCTTCTCCTGGCTCTCTGCAGTCTCTGTCTCTTCCCCCTATCCCCCTCATGCATCTTGGGCGCTGTTCCCTCCTGCTGCACAGCATGTGAAAGATCAGCCCTTGCTGAGCCAAGTAGCAGTGTTGGCACTGCTGATTGGTTAGGCAGGCAGTGCAGCAGTGTCAGCATTGCTAATTGGCTGGGCAATAGACAAAGTTTCCCTGTGCTCCATGCCTGGGAGGGAACCCAGCCCAAGGTAAGCTGCATCTTACAGTAGGGGACTTGGGCTCAAGGCCAGAGTAAGAGTTGGAATAGCCACGTGCCCCCTTCTTCTGCCCTCTCCCCCTCCCCACTTTGTATGCAGATCCAAGACAAGGGGCTTTTTGCTGTATGCTGTTGGGGGGTGCACCTCATCTCAGATTTGAGTAAATGTAGTGGATTTTAAAAGAATGATTGTGTAGTTAAGGTTGTAGATAGGAATCTGCAATATCTGATTCAGTTCTTACCTTGGCCACAGACTACTTGTGTGCTCTTGAGTAAGGCACTTATCTTTCTTGGGGAAAAATTTCACATGTACACATGGCAGTTTGCTGCCTAACTCACATAGCCCTTTAACTATCTCTTCTGTTTAGGTGATAACCTTTCTGCAGTATGGGCTGTTTCCTACAGGGTATTCTTGTTGCAAACAGGTTAAATGACCTCTATCTTGGTTGGCAACTCTAGGTCCTGCCAACTACCCTTAATGCATTTTGAAAATTTACTGCTAGTGAAGCCGAAAAGTTAACCCATGACTTGACAGGATCATTGAACTTTTTGAAGGCCTTTGTCAGGATTAACTGAATGGTATGCTGTATGAAATTATTCCAACACTTTCTTTCCCTCCTCAGTAAAATCTGCCTGCATACAAGCATGCAAATGTACTACACTGTTGTGTGGTTTTAAGAAAAGTTACATTGCAAAACAAGGAACATAGCTGTCTAAAAACACAGCTGCTGGACTGAGCAGTCTGTTAATCCTAATGCATGGGCACAGGATCTCTTTGCAGCTCATTATGCATGGGCACATTGCTGTCTGTGCATTCCCCCTGCAGGCTCCATTCTTGTATAGCAGCAGGGGTTTGAAACCAACAAGATTCCTGTTGGTCTAATGCTTCAGTGGGTAGGAAACGTGTTAACTTCAATTCCCTGCAAGCTCACAAGAACAGAGCGTGCAAATGTTACACATCTTCAGACACAACCAGTTTCTCAGGTAGATTATAATACTGGAGTAGGCTTCTTTTGGAACTTCCACTAATGGGGTTGGAGTACTATTCTGTTTCTTTTAGGAACTAGTATCATCACAGCCTTAACCATATATTTCAGAGAAATAGTTAATTGTGTTTAATCTGAAGTTGGGCAGAAGGCAGGGTGGATTTGCATTTTATAGACACACTTCTGATTTAGCTAATCTATGACCGTATCTACACATTGCCATGATTATGTTGCTATGGTGCCATGCTTTAGTAAATGCAGTCTTTTTTTTTCTTCAGGTGTGTTACCACCTAGCAGCAGGGGTGGGCAAAATATAGCCCACGGGCTGCCTCCGGCCTGCCAAGCACATTCATCTGACCTGAGGCGCCCCTCAATTGCACCCTGCTCAGCCCTTCTGCCCATGAGGCTGGGAGCGAGGCACTCATGTGTACAACCCCACAATAAACCCTGTTGTGCTTCACTCCCACCCTTTTGGGCGGAAGGGCTTTGCCCAGCCAGCATCTTCCAGGTGGGGCTTCTGCTGCAGCCAGATCCTGCTCATTCAGGGCAGCAGGTAGGGAAGAAGCAGGGCTGGTAGGGGGGAGGGTAGAGTTGGAGCTGGGTGGAAGTGGGAGCATAGTGCAGAGCCTATATTCAGAGGAGCAGAGAGCTCAGCTGGGCAGGGTGAGGGTGGGGGGTGTAGGGACCCCCCACAAACTCCTCCCCATGTCGTGCAGCCCCTGCTGCCTGGCAACAGCAGCAGGCAGGGAGGTCAGGGTGTTTGTGCCCAGCACCGAGGCGGCTCTGGCCAGTGCTGCGCGGGAGGAGCAGGTGGAGTCTGCACTATTGCTGGGACTCCATGCTGCGTGCCTGCAGCTCTAGCACTCATAGCAGGGTAAGCCCTGCACCAGAGTCTGCTGCCTTCCCTGCTCTGTGCTACGCAGGTCCTGGCACTGTGCCAGGAGTGGTGTGATCCCTGCCCCCTGCTTCCTTGCAGAGTCTAGCTCAGGTTTCCCCTGTTGTGAGTGTGGAGCTGCAGGCACGTAGCATGGGCAGGCTCCGCTCATTCCCCCCATTCAGCACTGGCCGAAGCTGAGCCTGCACGGGGCACTAGTGCCCTGACCTCCATGCCTGCTGCTGCTGCTAGGCAACAGGGATTGCATATAATGGGGGTGTGTGGAACGTCCCTACACCCCCCGCCTCCTCACAACCCCCACTCTGCCTCCACAACTCCCATTGGTATATAAATACACCCCAACATACCCTATGCCCCTCTATGCAGCCAAACCCTCTCACAACCCAACCAGACACTCTTTCCCCCCTCTCCCCCAACACAATATAAAAGTGATACTTTTTAGTTATTATGCAATCCCTTCTATATACAGTACACAATCACAGGTCATGACAATTTTTTTTGTAATAAAATTTAAATGATATTATAATAGGCGTTTCATTTCTAGTGTATGATTTGTTTTGGTTTTTTTTTCTGGTTCTAAGATGGCAACCTTCCCCCCCCCCCCGGAGTATTTGTGGGGGGAAGGGGCAGCAAGGGAGGGACTTCCAGTGACAAAGGTGAGGTGTTAAGGGGCAGGATTTCTGGTCCCAGTGTGGTTACCAGGGGGTAGGACTACCTATACAGTCCCTTACAGCTTGTTCAGTCGTGTTAAGTGGCCCTCCGCCTGAAATAATTGCCCAGCCCTGACCCTAGTAGCTGCCAAATGTCATTTTTCAGGAATAGGTTTTAATTCTCATAACAATAAAGGATCAGCCCTTGTTTTACTTCAGGTATTCTCTGGAGCATATCACATGTCTAGCACACAGCTCATATATGGAACAGGTAACCTTTTATATTTGAACAGTTTATTAGTTTTACAGATTTACTGATGATCAAATTCACTTTGAATATGGAGAAGGAATTGAAATGTGTTTCTTAATAAATACAATGCTTGACTCATTCTTAAGGAAGTGGGCAGACAAGTAAAGGTAAAATCATTGGCTGATGGAGATACATAGCCAAAGGGCATAATATAACTAGTTTAGTTTCTGAAATGGAAATCTCTAAAGATAAGTTTCTAAAACTGGGAAACATTAAGAAATATCTTACACAGCTGTTGTCTGAGGTCTTTTTTAAAAGAGATCTGCTTTTGTCAGTTCGAAAGTTGAAAATTGGTTAATGTGAAATGGATTCTCCTGCAGGTTGGAATCTAGGGTAATATTTTCAAAAGTGCGTAAGTGGCATAGGGTCTGTCTCCTTTTTAAAGCATCCAAGCATACCATTAAACACTAATGAGCATTTTACCAAAAAAATCTTTGGCATCAGATATCCTATGACCAGCTTTCCATCTGCTATGTATGGAGTCACTGATAAAGAAACATTAAAAATGTGAAGATGTCTTTCAGCTCAGAATCTTTCAGGAGAATGCTTAAATTTTTTCCCAAAATAAACATGTATTAGTAATTTGTGATGAGAGAAAGGAGCCATATTTCAAGTGCTGGAAAAAAATTGAGATCTATAGATAGTTAGAAAAATTTGGTGGTTTGTCTTGACATGGTAATATCCAACTGATTAATTTGATAATTGATAAATTTATAAAATAGATAAACTGTTTCAATGCAAAAAGTCAAAGATTTATAGTAAAAGAAGTTCTGATGTGTTATTGTTGTGAGAATTGATAGAATATGAAGGCCCAGAGGCCTTCTAATGTTAAAATTCATAATCCACAAATGCTGAGTAAATCTATCCCTAAAATAAATAAAACATGTTCTTAAAACATTACCTTATTCCAGGGATTCTCAGACATGGTGCTGCATCACCCTTGAGATCCTTTTAAAGGTACTTCTGAGGTGATATATTACCCCTTTTAGGTGCACAAACAAGATTCATAAAATAAACATAGAGCCTATGTCCATATGATCGAGTATGTGCCTGCTGCAGTGCCTCAGAGTAGTTTGAGATGCTGCAGGAGGCACGCTGGGAACAAAAAACTGTTCCCCACAGTGCACTCTAAATTCAATACCAGGTAATCCTGGTATCAAAAAATAACCTGCTGTGAAAAAACAGCACAGAGCATGCTCCTGGAGGCAACCAGAGGCTGGGTCCTCCAGAGGGATGCTCTAGCACACGGCCAAAGGATCTCTATGGCTGCTGTGTGTCCCTGCTGCTCCCTCATGCTGCCTCAGCGTGCTGGAGCAAATAGGAGTGGGGCAAGGCTGCAGCAACGATTTGGACCCAGGCTCTATCCCAGGGAAATAGGGGCATGGGGATGGGGGAGACTGTGTAATATGTGCTGGGAAATGTGGGGGCGTATGGGACTGCTCGGGAGGGGTAGGTTTCCCACCTGCCCCTCCCCTGCACAGCTCCCCTGCAGCAGGAGCAGTCATCAGGTCACTTGTGGGTGTCCTGGCAGAGACCCCCCCACCATGTGGTGCCACCTGAGACTAAAGGCTACACATGGCGCATGGTGCTGCCCTGGCCTACTGCCACGTGCTCTCAGGCAGGTCTGGGCTGCTCTTGCTGTCACGTGAGGCTCCTGGCGCTGCAGGCAGAAGCCATAAGCCCTCAGGTCAGGCTGGGTCCTGCCTCCATTTGCCCTGTGTGCTGTTGCACCGAGTCAGCTCCATGCAGGCAGTACCAGGCCTGGTCCAGTAGCGCACAGCTTCTGAGTGTGATGCCAAGGGCGCCACTTAACAGCAAGAGTGGCTTGGTCCTGCATGAGAGTACATGCCAGTGGACTGGGCGAGAGCTATGTGCAACCTCTGGTCTCAGGGCTGTGTCTGCAGCGAGCCACGAACACCCAGACAGCCACTGCTGCTGGGGGTGGGGCAGGGAACTTTGCTCAGTGGGTGGGGGCACCCACCCCTCCCGAGCAGTCCCCCCTACCCGCACAAATCCCCACCCACATGCCCACCAGAAACTCCACCCCCACAAACCCTACACCCACCCCTCACACTTCTTGCCCCCCCCACATCCTCCCCCCACATTCTCACACCCTGCATGTCCAGCTGCTAGATGGGACAGGACCTACTGGCAGAGCCATGGCTGCAGGGCAGTTGTTGCACTGCACCCCTGCCCCACGCTGACACCACTGCTGTGATACATGGCCCCTGCCTGGAGGGGCTCCTGGTCCCAGGAATCGCATGTGGGGTGTGATGGGTAGGGACGGCAGCAGGGGTGAGAGAGAAAGAAATGGGGGTTGGGGATGGGGGAACACTCCAGGTAGGAGAGGCCTTGAGAGCTGGGCTTAGAGTCCCCCTGCCCCCTAGAGTAGTCTGTGCAGGGGGAGGCCATCTTAGAATGGAGAAGTCTTGCCCAACCCACTCTCTGAGCCCCAGTCAGGGGCTTCCCAGGAACAGTATGGGGATCACTGGGGCCTGGTTACAGGTGCAGCAGCAAGGGCTGGCACTTCTCAGAGCCACAGAACGGGAAGGAACAGTTGCAGCTGGACTCATGTCTTGGTGCTGGGATGGAGCTGCTGCTAGGAGGGAGGTAGGGGGGTAGGCAGGGACTGCATTTCAGAAGTGAGGGTCGCTAGCAGAGCTGTGGGTTGGTAGTGAGGGGCAGGGGCAGGGCACCGGCATATCAGATCTGCTCAGTGCCCCACATCCTGGTGAGCAAAGAGGGCAGGAACAGCTCTGATTTTTTTTTTCTATGATAATCCAAAAGGAACCACTAAAGTATATAGATATTTAGAATTTGTTTTATTATGAGAATAGAGGCACTGGTAGGCTTCCAAAATGCTTTAAAATTGTAAATATATCAATAAAAAATTGCTCAACTGATTTCTGACTATATAGTACCATTTCATTTTAATCGCAGAAGAATACAGATTTGGGGTATTTTAATGAGAGAATTTGGGGATTTTTATCAGAAAAATTTCAGTTTTTAAATGGGGAACATCAGGATCTCTGCTGGTGAGGTAAGTGGTGGGACTCAAGCAGAGGAGCCTGCCCATGGTCAGCACTGGGGACCCAGCTAGAGGGCAGAAGAGGTGGGTGACCTCCTGGCCCCAAGTGGCCAGGAGGACGCGCTTTGACAGTTCAAAGCGGGCCACCACAATGAGCACATTTGGGTAGTAGTAGCTGCCTAGATGGCAGAGCAAGGACACCAGAAGACATGACAGCACTGCCACCTGAAAGCCAATTGTGTGGCCATAGCTTACTGGCAGTTGGCTAGTGCCCTTCCTTTTGCCTTCCTCATCTAAAAATCATAGAGTCTGTTGTGAAACTTATCCCTAGACATTGAATTTTCAGGGGTAAACTGAAAACTATGGCTAGATGCTGAACTATTTCTTATAAAGGACTAACCAGAATCAAATTTCATATACTGTGTTGTAGAATTTAGCTACTGCTTATGAAAATGTATGTGCAGTTTTTTACGGGTATCTCCAGAGGGTGCTGTTGCCCCAAAAATTTTAAATGCATAAAAATATAAATATGAAATATTTTATCAATGAAACTGGGGTTTTGGTTGTAGCCATGTTGGTTTAAGGACATAGGCAGGAAAGGTTCTTTGAGTAGATGTGATCTTTTATTAGACCAACTGAGTAGTTGGAAAAAGTTCTTTGCAAGCTTTCGGTCAGAGTCACCCTTGATCAGGCATAGGGAATCTCTGCTGGTTTGAGACTCAAAGGAATGAGCTCTATCTATGAATGAAAAGTATTTGTAGTGTTATAGTAAGTAGCATAGGTAACATGCTGTGCACAAAATGTAGTACTTAATAGTGCTTGCAAGTGTTTTAATTTATGAGAAGTAACATTTATAAATAAAACTCATGGCATATGCCATTTAATAATTTGCTTTTCAATATACTTAGCTTATGATCTGGTGACATAAGTTTGCCACTGATGTTTTTTCAACCTAGACTTTTCCAATTAATCATTTATAAAACAGATTGGAATTCGTTCCTTGAAAGAGTTCACAGAACTGAAATATGGGAATATTTATTGCAATTACCCACAGTACTTGAGCATATGTGGATTTTAGAAATCTTCTCTAGTTCTTTATATAGATTGCATGAGGGTCGGTTTTATTTACAGACTCCTTGTATTGTGTATACACCAAAAACTTTTCCTCTCTGGTCCTTTGCTAGGAATTCATGTAATGTAACACTTGTAGGACCAAGTTGTTTTGTAGCATATAACATGATAGATATTAGTTGTATTGTTTAATTAAATACTTAAAATCATGGACTTGCCACGGTGGTGAACATAGCACAGACTTGCAGAGAAAGGAATTGAACACTAGCTTACCTCCCATGACCACTAGGATTCCTAACAGAAAATGAGATATTTTTAAATTGGGAAACTCTAATGCTTATCTTTCCTCTATGAAACTATGTAATAATGGAAGTTCAGGGATGCTCCAGCTATTGAAGTTGTGCACAGGATAAATTTTTTTTCCTACTTCTCAAAATTTTAGGATTTCTGGTCTAGTAAATGTGTTTCAGGACAGATGGACTTACAGCTACTTTTGTTAGTGTTTAGCTGTGATATTCTCCCCTGTAATATTTATCTAGTAGCCATTTTACTTTGACTCTATGGACATATTGTATTTTCTTGTATGCGTGTGCCTCTGTCTAAAATACACACTTTATTTTTGAAAGGCACAATGAAAAAGAAACAGTCTTTCTCGAAAATACAGATAAGTAGCAGTATGTAACTGAGTAGCATTTTCTGTGACAAAAGCCTCTGGTAGGAAGGTGTCAGAGCCAGCCACTATGGAGTACCACCTGTTATAGTGTAGCGTTACTTTCAGTTTCTCCCACAAAGACAGAAACTTCCATTACCATATTTCATTACTTACTTGATTGTCCCAGTGTCCAGCAGCTGAATTTTGGGGAAAACTACATGTGGTTTGCAAGTAAGTATGGTACTCTGAGGCCTAGTAAAGTGAAAGTTAATTGTAGCCTTGAGATTGAAAACCCAAAAGCAGAGTCATTTTGCATCGGAGTAAATTGAACGTAGGTGCTGTAGTACTTGAATGATTTCTTAAGCCCATCCCACTTCAAATTTACAAATATAATTTTATTCATAAAAGTTTCTTCTATCTGGAAAGATTCTTATTGTTTGGTCTGGGGATAGGTGAGCACAGCTTTAACTGCTAAAAATTTGATGAGCCTCATGACATTTAATTAATCTAGGTTTTTAATGGATGGATGTAATTGAGTGTGTGCACATGCATGCTTTCACGCTCGCGCACGTGTGCGCGCGCACACACACACACACACACACTCTTTAGTAAAAGGATTGTAGATCTCAGAGAGTGTGGTTAGGAGCAGTTTTAAATTATTAGGTACCTAACTTAAGTACCCACCTACTTTCTTGTGCAGCAAAGTAGGAGCTTTTATACTTCATCTTCTCAATAAAACAGTTTTTTGTTTTATTTTTGCATTAATCTCTGAAACACTCAGTGCTCAAGTCCCTTTAATTGAAAGGAAATACAGGCATGCATTTTTCAGCAGAATTTTTCTTATTTCAATTAAAATACTTAGAGGAAGTAATTTTTTTTTTTTATCTTTAAATTTTACTCTAAACTAGTAACCTAGGTTTAGTAGAAATACCAGTAATAGAAGTGCCTTGACATTTTTAAAATATTTTTGATGAAATGTTATCTTAGGGGGGGCACTGCTATAAGAGTGCTCCCCTTTTGACATTCAGGAGAGGTATTAAGGCTAGGGACAGACATTGCACATAAACCAGTTCAAGTGGTCAGAAACTGGATTAAACCTGTAATAGAACAGATGTTCAGTGCACATAAGCCAGTTTGAAAATGTCTGAAAAATGGTTTGAGATAAACCTGGTTGAATGTAGTATCAGACTTAAGTATTTGGCTCAAAACGGTTTATGCAATGTCTCTCCAAGACCCCTTGCTGGTTTAAGTTGCATCAGAGTCCACCAGCATCCTGGCAGGCTCTCTGGACTGGGCAGGGCTCTCTGCTCCATAGCAGAGCTGGCCCCTCCCCTCTGCTCCCTGGCTGGAGCTCAGCACAGACTTGCAGGCACAGCAGGGTGTGCTGGCTTCCCTGTGCCCCCTTCCTCCCCACTCTCACCACTCGCTGCTTAAGCAGAGATCCCTTTCTCCTCTCTACCACAGCAGGGACCATAGCCAGCATGTGGTAGGCTAGTTAATGTCAGGGGGGTGTGTGTGTGTGTGTGTGTGTGTGTGTGTGTGTGTGTGTGTCTACGTCTGCGCAATTTCACTGGGATAGGCAAACAGTGACCACTTAGAACTTTTGAAGCTAATCAACAGGCCAGCCAGTAAACTGTTTAAGAAATGTGGAGAGAGGCTTTTGTTTTGCTAATTGGGTGACAAAGACCCAAGATTGGGAGATCAGTGCCCCTCTTTGCCCCCTGCCAGGTCTGCCCACACTCCTCCCTTATTGCTGCAGCGCCGGGGGGGGGTGTGTACCATGGTCCCTGAGGCAGAGAGGGGCAGGGAGCAAAGTTCGTTTTCCGTCTATGTCACTGGCAGCCAGGTGGCTCCTTGCCCCAGATTTGGCCTCTGGCTTTCTCCTCTGCCAGAGGAATAACCCTATCCCTGTCCCTCCAGGGCCCCTGCCTAGCTGTACCCCCTTCCTGCCACTGCAATGGGAGGGGTCAGGGCCCTTACTGAGGGCAGGAGTCCCTGTCCCACAGCAGGAGAGAGTGAGCTGCTTCCCAGCAAGGGGCTGCACTGTGGGCTTGGGCTGCGTGCAGCATTGCTGGGGTGTGGAGTGGGTCAGAACCCTGCAAGCCCTCATAGTGCCGCCACACTCCACAGCCATGCTGCTGACCCCACAGTGCATCATTGCTGGGAAGATGTGATCGGCTTCTGCCTGTCAAGCATGCACTGTTCCAGCTGCTGGGTGGGGGTGGGCCTGGCCCAGCCCCACTGCTTGTTTTATGCCAGGGAAAGCCATTGAGGGGGTTTATTCAGCCTCCATTATTCCCTGCTGAACTTCAGTTGCAGACCAGCCAGGCAGATGCCGCTGCCAGCATCTGAATAAGCTTCTTTCTACCAGGAGGGGTCTTGCTGCATGCACAGAGAGAAGCTGCTCAACCACAGCTGGGTCAGCTCAGTGTGGCCACCACCACTCTGTGCTTTCTGTTGAGCCTGGCTGCCACTGACCTGGAGGACAGAGCAGTGACAGCTGGGCCAGGCACACCAAGTTGTGGTAGAGTGACCTTTTTCTGTTCTTGCAGCAATCCCCCTC
The DNA here is from genome assembly GCA_030014935.1 of Caiman crocodilus. Lineage (NCBI taxonomy): Eukaryota > Metazoa > Chordata > Crocodylia > Alligatoridae > Caiman > Caiman crocodilus. The sequence continues at coordinate 30,662,692 of JAGPOW010003182.1, forward strand.
CCTGCAGGAAGGGAATTATTCAGCTGCTAGCTGCTTAGTCTGCCCATCTGGGCTGCAGCTGAAACTCGGGGTGGTGGAGAATAACGAGGGCTGAATAAGCCCCATCAGTGGCTTGCCCTGGCACAGAATGGGCGGCAAGGGCTGGGCTCACCCCCGCCTGGCAGCTGGAGCATGTCATGGCTTCCCGGTGGGGCTGTGCTGTGGGGCCAGAAGAGCAGCTGTGGAGTGCGGTGGTGCTGCAGGGGCTTGCAGGGCTCTGGCCCCAGACCCCAATACTGCTGTGTGCAGTCTGAAGTCACAGCGCAGACCCTATCTGGGAAGGTGATCACTTTCTACGCAATGGGACAGGGGATGCTGCCCCCAGTAAGGGCCCTGGTCCCCTTCTGCTTCAGTGGCAGGGAGGGGGCATTGCCAGGCAGGGCCCCAGGGTGTGGGGGGAGCAGGGGTGGGGTTATTCCTCCAGTGGAAGGTACACTTGGGGGGCCTATTCTGGACAGGGAGCCACGTGGCTGCCATTGGGGTAGAGAGGAAACAAACCCTGCTCCCTGCTCACTCTGCCTCAGGGGCCATGGTGCCTCCCTGCTGTAGCATCAAAGAGGGGAGTGTGGGCAGACCTGGCTTGGGTCCTTGCCAGTGGCACAGAGTGGGAATTAAACCCTGCTCTGGCCAGTTCAGTCTGGGTTGGCCACTCCCTCCCCAGCACAGCTTCTCTGCAGCCGAGGGCTGGCTCTTGTGCCCCTGTGCCTGGCCTGAGCAACTGCAGGCATGTTTGTCTATTTACAAACCAGTTCAGCCTAGACAGATTAGACTAACCTGTAAAGGTTGAATCAGTTCAGGCTCTGGCTTTTTGAATGTCTGTCCCTAGCCTGAAAGGCTCCATTCCAGACAGGGATCTATGTGGCTGCCAGTGGGGTAGAGCGGGAAGGTGCAAGAATATCATCAAAAGATGCATGCACTGTACACACCGCCCCTTGCCTCAGAGTGCTAGCCTGGGTCTGGGGGCTGGCAACACTCCCACCCCTTGAGCAGCGAATGGAGAAAAGCCTGGGACCATGCAGGCAGACATCCCTAATGATAGAGTCCTGCCAGGGCCTGCCCATGCTCAGCTCATCTCCCTGCAGAAGGGAAGGGAAGGGAGACCTGCTTTAGTGTGCTTGCCCCCCGCTCCGGCAAGCATCTAGCCTGAGCCACTGCAGGCACGTGCCTGAATTTCCTCAGTCCAGATAGAATGTCTGTGCAGTTTCAAAACAGTTCAGCCTAGTCAGGTTAAACTAACCTGCAAAGTTTGAATCAATTCAGGTTCAGGTTTTTTGAATGTCTGTCCCTAGCTAAAAGACAGGAATGAAATGTAGGCATCCAATTTCTATTGACAGATGGGTGCCTAGTTCCTTTTGTACCTTTTGAAAATCTCCCCTGAGGTAACCAAGGCAGAATAGTGATTTGTATAAAACCACAGACTAGATATTAGAACCCCAGAACTCCATTATGTCTTTGTTCAGACCACACTTTCCTACTGTTGCTTTAGGTGTTAATCTACCACAGGGGATATATAATGATACCTATTAGGATGACATACCACATAGAAATACTGATACAGATGTTGTTCTTTTCGTGATGATTGGTATACATCTGTATAAACAATTAGAGATCTTTAAGATCAAGGTTTTGAAGTGCTGGAAAACAAATCGCATCCTGATATGAGAACAACTATTGTTTAAAAAAAACAAAAATAACAACAACAACAATGTCCTTCACCCTGTCATTTAAAATGGTGTTAGAGCAGGCATTTTAAAAAAAAACTGTAAAATGTTTAACTACAGATCTTTCTTACGGATTTAAAAAACAACATTAAACTTGAACATAAACTTCACATGTGTTTATAGATACATATTCTACTATTCAAACAGGTGATTTTTTTTAAAATTATAATTCTCATTTTTTCCATATCCTGGCTACTAAGAATCTAGTTTGTTAATATTTCAAATAGTATTACTTTTTAGTGAATTGGCAACATTATTGTGCTATGCTGAAACCTTATCAAATAGTTGCAAATATTTTAGTAGTCAAGTAAAAATAAATGTGAGGGGGGTGGGAAAAATTATTTAAAGTAAAAAGTTTAAACTCAGTGTTGTCACTCAAAAATCCTTTCTGAACAAGTTAATCCTGTTCCCTTGCAGATTAGCTTGCTCAGTTTCCTCAACTCAGTACTCTGAGGTCTCTGTGTTTTTCTGGATTTTTCCTGTCTCCCTCCCTCTCTGTTTGCAGTGGCAGCACTGCTTCCTGTCAAGAGCAGCTCTGACATGGTTCTTTCTTTACAGACTCTCCACCTCCTCCTTCCTTTTCTTTCACTCAATACATTTAGAGACTGGTCTTGTGCAGAAAATATCCTTGACATTTGAAGAGCTCAAGGGATTCAGTGAGCATGCTCAGTTCTCTGTGCCAGATAGAAAGAGGAAGCTAGTTTACATACGAGTCATACCAAGCATAGCCTGCATGTCAGTGCAGTTAACTTGCAGCGGGCTGTGAGCAGAACTAGCGTCGCTTTGTTTTAGAAAATTTCCTTCCTTTCTTTTTCTTTTCTTTTTAATTAGACAAAGATTTACAAAAAGGTTTTTAAGAGTCACCTTTGTAGAAGGACATACAGTACACTTTAAATTTAGTCTAAAAAACCTGGAAGGGTCCTCTTTTTATCCTTCCAAACTGCCTTTTAATATACCTTTTTGATTAATTAAAGGCTGGGCCTTGAGTTTGTGAAGTTTAGAAAGAGTCGGGAGCTACTTAACAGAGCATCTGTCTGGCTGCTTCTCCCTTTTTCTGGGTGAAAGCAAGCAAGCTGGTCTTTTTTGCTAGCCTGATAAATGCTATTTATGAAGATGGACCTGTTGAACTACCAATACTTGGACAAGATGAACAACAATATTGGCATTCTGTGCTATGAAGGTAATTGTTTCATTTCACAAACTGCCTTTTGCTGACTGTATTTTACTTTAAGTTGGATTTTTCTCCCCTTTGGTTTATGTTTGTTAATGCACGCTATAGTACTGGCTAAGTGTCAAGTAAAATTTGAATTCTTCTTTTCAAAGGAATATTTTCTATTCTTTTGAGCATGACATATAGTTTGGGTTTGTAAAAGCAAAGATGGTACTGATTGAAATACTTTAAATCAAGAAACTTGCTCATGCACCCAGATAACATTCTGATAGTGTTAATACAGTTGTAAAGGAAATACCTATCATTTTTATAACATGGGTAAAAGCATTAATGTATTATACCTTTATATGTATAATATACTCTAGCAAGTGTACACTAAATAAATGCAATAAGCTTTTATTTGTGCTTTATCTTTATTCTACATGCTACATCTACATCTATGCTTTATCTACATTCATAACATTTTTCAATACGGAGACTTACAAGTTTTTGTCATAATTCAGTAATTGGTTTTAAACAATGAAGAATTTTGCTTCTTTGGTTTTGAGGGTTGTAGGTATCCATATTACTGGCCACAGAGTAGTCTTTTGTTTGATTTCTCATTTTCTATATAGCTCTGAGAGTCCTGACAGTGAAAGATGTTTCTCCCCCATACTCCCACAGACACATACATGCACCTCCTCTCCCAAGAACTATCCCACACTGCAGCCCTTGTGGATGCAATTACACAACAGTCTGGAAAACTTCACTTTTTTGTCTTTGTGTTCTGAGTTTACTTATTTTGTCCCGCTAACATAGTTTAGTGTCAACTGCTGATACTGTGGGTAATAGCAGCCTCGTTTCAAAGTTACTTTAGGTAATGGGGGAGGGGGTGTAGCTGCGTAGTTTTAGTTGAACTTTATCTACGTGCAGTTTACAGAAGTGGTAATGGCTTGGCTTTGAATGGAAAGAAAGACACTACTGAGCTAATTCAGCTTGGCAGTAGGACTGTTTTTGCTGTAGCCACATTCAAACATAGCAGAAATCTTTATTCTGATTCAGCAAGAATTTCTTCCAAGTTCATCTGGAAAGTAAACTTGCTGTAGATGACTGTAAAGCAATAAAAATATGTGATCAGGAGATATCTGCTCATACCACCTAAGAAAAAACTAGGCCTTAAATCTGGGCACAGAACCTCATTCTCATAAAATGTCTGCCCTTCATCCTGCTTCAGTCAGAATGGCCATATTTCCTAGCTTGAGAGAATAAAAATGTTCAAATGTAAAACTATGAAAGCCTCTACTTTACTTTACTTTTCATTTACATAAAAATCTTGTAAAGGAATGTACTTGGATAAATCTGCTGTACAAAGAGTGGGTTTAGCCAGTTAGTATTGAAAAATATAATGTAGATTGTGTGTGGCCATCTATACTCTTTCCCATTTTGTAGCTTCTTTTTTGAAACTTCTTTGTTGCAAGAAGAAACCAGATAAAAGAATTTTGAGTTTTTTTGGTAAGTTGGTCATTGCCCTGAATTAAAAATGGTGCTTTATTATGACATGACTGCTATTTTGTAATGAAAATGAATTCTAAATAGAATTTCTGCTTATCGAGGGTACTTCTGGTTTTTTGTGTTTCTCTGACTAAGGGAAAGGATTTGTTTGTTTTTTCCTTAGGCTTTCATTAATTTCATTCCTTTACATTTATTAGTCAGTACTTTGAAGCTGCTTGCTTACCAAACTCTGCTTTCTTATCATTCCTTTTTAAACCTGTTTTTTGGACAGATCTTACTTTTGGTAGTTGGAAAGCAAAAGAACAGTTTAAGGAACACACTTTAATATGTTTTGTTTAGTTTAGATGTCTCTTGCTGTTTTCCTTATTATGGAAGTTAACATTATTTTTTAACACTAAAAGAAACACATGGGAAATGAAAAAAGAAAAGCAAAACCTGATTGCTGTTTATAGTGAGGTGTTTATATCCTGGGGGTTTAAAAAGTATGAACACTGGCCAGTATCTTCACTAGACCCTGAAAGGTTATTTGAGAGATGCTTACAGATCTTCCTTGCCACTGCCATGGAATTTTACAGTGGGGTTGTCAGCAATGATGGATTCTTTTTAAAGCCACAGCTTGCAGTTGTGGGTGTGTTGAGAACAAAGTGGGGTTTTTTTTCAGATTAATTTCTTAGGCTTTGAGGCTTGTACTTGAACTACTTATACATGTGCAAGCACACACACACATAAACACGCATGTGCGCGCACACACATTTCCTAGAAATACTTTTGCAGATGTCAGATAAAAATGCATTACATGATGATTATATAATCGTGATGAGCTATATATATGTATAATCATGTGTCAGGATTTCTAGAAGAGATGAACAGAATTAGATGCCCATATCCCACTGGAAATTAGTGGAATGTTTGTTTGTTTATTTCTAGATTTATATTGCATCATATCCAGAAGACTCATGGGTATCTTATTCCCCTAGTCTCTCCTGAAAATCCAAGTCCAAGTGTATAGTGTATTACTGCTTTCCTTGGGTTGCTAACTTCTATAGCAGAATGCACCAAATCTACTTTTACATAATTACAGTGGCATCATAATTTCATCCATTTCATTTTCCCTTTTAACGTCTCTGCTAAAAGAACAGTGTTGTTTGCCTTCACTTACTGAAACGACTCATGTACCTATGAAATGTACTATTATTACAGAATCATAGAAAATTAGAGTTGGAAGGAACCTTAAGAGGTCATCTAGTCAACCCCCCTGCTCAAAGCAAGACCTTCCCCAACTAGATCATTCTAGATAACACTTCTTGAGCCAGGCCTTGAAAACCTCCAAGGATAGAGAGTGTATCATCTGTCTAGGTATGATCAATTCCAGTGCTTTACCATCCTCCTAGTGAGGTTTTCTTAACATCAACCTAAACTTCCCTTGCTGTAGCTTGAGACCACTGCTTCTTGGTCTCTTATCTGCCACTAGTGAGAACAGTCTAGCTCCATCCTCTTTGGAACCACCCTGCAGGTAGTTACAGGCCACTTTCAAATCCCCCTCTGACCCCTAGTCTTCTCTTTTCCAGACTAAATAAGCCCAATTCCCTTAGCCTCTCCTCAGAAGTCGTGTGCCCTAGTCCTCTAACCATTTTCTTTTCTCTCCACTGGACTCTCTCCAACATCTCCACATCCTTTCTGTAGTTTGTGGGGGTAGGCAAAACTCCAGATGTGTCCTCACCAGTGCCGAATAGAAGCAAAATAATCACCTTTCTCAATGTGCTGGCAACACTCTTACTAATGCAACCTAGTATGCTGTTAGCCTTCTTGACAACAAGGGCATACTGACTCTTATTCAGCTTATTGTCCACTGCAACCCCCAGATCCTTCCTCCAGAGCTGCTGCTTAGATAGTAGGTCCCAAGTGTGTGGTGGTGCTTGGAATTCTTCCATCCTAAGTGCAGGACTTCTGCACTTGCCCTTGTTGAACAGCATAAGTTTTTCTTTTGGCCCAATCTTCCAAGTTGTCTAGGTCAGTCTGAATCCTAGCCCCCTACCCTTGTATCTACTCTGGGTATCTACTACTCCCCCACAGCTTGGTGTCATCCACAAACTTACTGAGGGTGCATTTCATCTCATCTTCCAGATTGTTAATGAAGATATTGAACAAAACTGGCCCCAGCACCAACTCTTTGGGTGCTCCACCTGATACCAGCTGCCAACTAAAACATCAAGCCATTGATTGCTACCTGTTGAGCACAACAATCCAGCCAGCTTTCTGTCCACCTTACAGTCCGTTCATCCAACCCGTACTTCCTTAACTTGCTTGCAAGAATGTTGTGGGAGACTGGATCGAAAGCCTTGCTAAAGTCAAGGACTGTCACGTACCCTGCTTTCCCCGCATCCACATAACCAATCATTTAATCATAGAAGACAGTTAGATAGGTTAGGAATGACTTGCCCTTGGTGAATCTATGCTGACTGTTTCTGATCACTTTTTCTGAAGTAATGGCGCAGCCCCACCATACCCATCAAGACTATAGCAGAAGTAGGAGAGAAACAGGCAATTAGTCCTGCCTTGTGAATGAAGGATTTTCAGATATTTTAAGATTATTCGTATAAGAATAAACTTACCTTTGATTGCATCATTGACTTTCTGCAAGATGATGCAAATATTTGACAGGATAATGATTTATTTTGTGTGGATAACTTCCTTTTGAGCGTTCTCAAAACTTGTGGTTTTGAGCTGTTAATGATGCCACTGTCAATGTATAGTTTTGATGGGAAAATTACTTTTGGCAAATGGCTTCTAGTGATAGAAGGGAACAAGCAAATTGCATGTTGTGGTGTTTCTCATAGGAAGGCGACAGACATGTTAAACTCTTCAGCTGAGAAGTGTTCACTCTACCACCAGGGGAATGGTGGCAGACATTTTAATGATGATCAACTCTTTCAAGCAGGTTATTTCTTTAGTGCAATTAGAGAGAAAAGAGATAATTAAGGACATTTCTTGACAGGCTCTTGATATTGATTCTTAATTTGATCTACATGTATTTATCATTCTTGTTGCATTTGCCACCAGTTATTAACAACTGCCAGTTTAATAAGTAGTGCTTTAGTTTCATTGTTTTTTCTGTAATGATCTTGAAGACATCTGAACACTCATGGCAGATTAGTGTCCTCACTGAGGTGAAAGGCCACAAAGCAAAACCAGGGTACCTGAGGGTAATGTGCCATTTAGAGGGTACCAGAGGGTACCCGTCTCAAGTTCCTAATGCTTCATATCAAATGACAAGCGCTTGATCTGGGAGGTTTATTCTGAGGCAGAACATCTGAATCTTGTTTTTCTCTAAAAACTCACTTTTAGCTTTGTAGTCTTTCTCTGGGATTCTTATGTGAGAATATGGCTGGAGGCCTTTGTTAAAAACAAATTGCAGGTGAGTCTGTTCTGCGGTAACTAGAGGGTGGACTGGCAGGCTTTGGGTCCTAATTGTCATGTGGATATGTCTGAAAACATACAATTGCTTTATGGAAAATGATAGTTTTTCTCAAGGAGTGCACAGATGGCTTTGTGTTGGAAGGGAGATTTGTGTCTTCCTTCCTCCCTCTTCTCTTGTCTAGTGTTTTATATTATGTATGCATTCTCAAGCTTGGACTGTTTCTCTGGGAAAGGTATAAAGAAATGCAATAAGATGCAAAGAAATCCCTCCAGGCATGTTATGAGACTCAGAGCACTCAATATAGCTTTTGTTCTGCAAGGTCTTCTGAACAATCCAGAAAACTGGATTTTGTTATGAGGAAAATAGAATCCAGATGTAGAGAAAAACACTACTTTTTGGTTTCCTAGTTCAACAGAGACAGCTTACATTAGTTAGTTGCATATTACATAATTATTTTATTTACTTCCTGTAACACTGAAGCGTTAGTTGGCTACAGTATTGAGTTTGAGTAGCTGTCTAGTGCAAAGCAAATAATTTTTAAATTCATATACATATTCCTATACATCTTCCAAAAAACATTAATGGAGATATGTGATACCAAGCACAGACTCTGAAAGTTATTTTGCTAACTTCATTGGCTCATATTTTAATGAAATATCGCGTGCTATACAAGTTCTAGTTTTGTTTCCATCAATTTTCTTTGTTGATCTTGTATTTCACTCTGAATTTGTAATATCAGCTTCTCCTGTTAAGTTCAAATCTATAAATACAACTCCAATCTTGCATTAAGAATGAGTGAAAGTATTAAACAGCATGGATACCTCATCTGTGGTCAACTAAAATATTGGTAGCATGCTTAAATTTCTATTTTCTTTTTAGTGTCCTGGGGCACTAAATATCACAGTAATATAAATTAGGACAAACCCTCACATTTAAAGAACCACCAGCGGGTTTTAAAAAAAAACCATTTTTTCTTAAGTAAAAGTCAAGAGCTTAAGCTTTCTGATTTGTTTTTTGCTTTGCTCCTTCAGTCAGTTTCTCCGTTCTGTGATGGGCATCCTTTCAAGTGTGGAATTCAAGATTGTACCAGTTTTCCTTACTAGTTTTGCAGCTCAGAAGAAATTTAGGTTAAAAAGGGTTTGCTTTTGTTTTTTGGAGTTTTGAAGTCCCTATAACTTTCTAAAACCCTACATTGGGAAAGAAAAAAACAAATACAGCATAGGGTTATTTCACAACTTTAAAGGAGATAAGATAAGAAGCCTGGTTATAGAAATGAAGTTTTGTAAGTTCTATTGCAACAAATTGAATTCTGTGTCAATGCGTAATTTGTTTAAGACTAACTTGTTACTCACAAGTCAAATTTGCTACAGTACCAAATTTCTTTGGCTATAAATCCAGGGAATTTAGGATACACTGAAATAGCCTAAATTGCTCTGAAGTTCAAATAATGCACTTTATTTTATAGAGGGCTATTAGAGAGCAACTAGAAGCTGAAACAACAGTCTGCTTTGTGTGGCATCTGAAATTATGAATGAAAAAAGTTCATCCATATGTATTGGTCCTTTTTTTAATATCTACTTTGCATGAAAATAGTTGCTTGTTAATTCCTTTTTTGTGGATTTACTCAGATGGACCTTTATATTTTGACACTGACTGAGTAGGCTCCACAGTTTAACATGCTGCAAGCAGACAGTGTGCCAAGTAGTTGAACAAAGTTGTTTACACTAACAATAATCCATCAGGACAGAACCTTAGTTCTTCATTGATAATAGTGCAAGGTAATGATGAATATACGTTTCTGGAGGTTTGTTTACAACAATTATACTGCACTTACTAAGTGTTAAATGAACACAAGGGTATTCTTTTGTTTTGTTTTTAATTTTATTTGAAGCCAGCCAGTAATTTTTTTTCTGTATAATCTTCCTCAGTGTTGCTTTACAAATAGACATGGAGTGCTCGATACACAGAGTGCCATTGTTTCTGTCTCTTCAATAGAAGCTATATGCTTTGGAAGTTATTTCACTGTGTGATAGGCCACTTAAGCTGAGATTTTCCAAAACTTTACAAGGGATATGGATACCTAATTACTATTAAAATTTTAATAGTAATTGGGTATCCAAGTCGCATTTTGAAAATCTCAGTCTTTGAGCCTGTTGAAAAAGACTTAGAAAACTGTAGCAAAGTGAAGCCCTTTTTGTTCTACCTACAGTTTGTGACATTTGGTTTAAAAGTTTTTTGAAATCTGAGAACTGTTGGACTGTTTTCCCTTATTTCTAATTAATCTAAAACAGTTATTCTCAACAAGGATGTCATGGTACCCTGGGGTGCTCTGAGATTCTTTTAAGGCTCTGCTGGGGTGCCACACAATATTTAAAATTGGATAGCCCTGGCTTAAAGCAATAGGCCAGAAGAGGAAGTTGTAGAAGAAAAACCCCAGGAATTGTGCATCTCTAATGTTTACCCAAGTTTTCTATTTCTCTTCTTTTGTTTTCCTCCCTCTGTCACTGGGAGAGATGATAACTCTATATTAAGTGCACTTAATATAGCCAGTGCTAACTGCTATATGTGAATAAAACTGTGCTGCTTTTGCATTGAAATAGGAAAAAGAGATGAAGTTTTGCTTTGCCAGGCGACTTATTCTTGGCATAGAGGTGTACCAGATTAGTTACTAGGGGTGTACTGATAGAGATTTTGGGGGCCAGTACTGAGAGCCAATTTTTAAGGAGGCATATTGGCCGATGCCGATCCAATTTCCGAATCAGCGGCTCCCAGACCAGTGGCACGCAGTGGCGGCAGCTGTCCTCCACCCCGTACCCCCCAGAGGAGCCACAGCTTTGTCCCATGCCTGCCCTGCCTCGGCTGGGCAACGCTTGCCTCAACCCCAGCCCCACTCCTCCATCACCATAGGAGCCTTGATCTGCCCCCCATGCTCCTACCGTGCCCCCTCGCCTTCCACAACACCAAACTTACCAGCTATACGCAGCTTTCCAAGCAGCCGGTCTGCGCTCTTCACTGCCTACATGCTGTGCTGCTGCTGTGCGCACATATGCACAGGCATTTATTGGCTAAATTATTGGCCATAGCAGGCCAATTTATGATGCAATCAATTTTCTTTATATCGGTGCCAATCCCATATTGGACCAATGTATTGGTGCCACCTATATTAGTTACTTCAGCACTATTGATTCCATCATCCAACAATACTGGATTGCATAAGGCTATGTTTTCTTTAACGCATGATCATACCTGTCCTTTTTCACTGCTCTTCATTCCTGAGTTCTCTTTTATGAATTGATAGTGTGGCTTATTTAAAATCCAGCATTGTAACAACTTTCTCCTCATTCTTTCAGACTTCGTTAGCAGGTTCCAACAAATCTATTACCTCTCACAGCAAAAGTTTTGGAGCTGATTGTGTTTTAAAAGCAGTAGTTGTTCCAGGATACACATTTGGCAGTGAGACATGCAAGTCTTCCCATGTTGTGAGACTTAACATTCTCTAAGCAGAGAAAAAAATAGAATATTTCATTTATTTATTCACAGCTAAGCCTTTAAATGTGAATTGTATTTGGAAATGAGAGAGATTCAGTAAAACAGCAAATCTGTAGGAGCATGGCACTGTATTAGGGAATATAGCCAATATTCAGATAATTAAGGACAGATTTGGCATTAGCTATTCTTTGTTAGCATTTAGCACTTTGCTCTCATCATTTCACATGGGAACAAATAAAACCAAAAGCTCCCAACAGAAATCTTTTAAGGCAGTTATAAATTTAAAGTTGGGCAGAGTCTGATCCTTTGCAAGCAGATTGGTGTTTATTTCTACACACACAAATGGTGCGTGTGGATACCCCTGAATACCATGAAAGTGGCTGCTTCAGAAAGGGTCAGATGTGTACTGTGTCAGTGGCATAGTGTTAGGCAATTTTGCTAGTCTACCACTTGTATTTGGCAGCTTCATTTTTTTGATATAAACATATTTGGATACCTAAAAAACCTGCAGCTCTGAAGGTGTAAGGATTAAAGGACAGATATGGTTCCATGTCCCTTTACAAAACGTATTCCTAGTATTTAAAAAAGGATAGATACGAGTGTAAAACACCTTTTTCAGTTGTTTCAGATGGAACGCATCTTGGAGGGAGGGAGGGAGGGAGGGAGGGAGGTAGAACTGTCTTGTGGTTCATATCAAATGAATTAAAATCCAGTCAATTTCTTGGATTTGGTATAAATATTTACAGCATAGAAGGGAATTTTTGTTTTATTATGATGACTCTTTCTAAAGATCTTTTTAGATGGCCTCTCCTGACATCTGGTGTGCATTGCTGCTGTTTAACTCCCACCCTGGGCTTTCATGCTGTGGCATCTTGGGAAGCTATCACATGCTGTGGTTGGTTTAAATTAAATCACATGGAGCCAGCTGGGAGAATGCTGACATGCACACTTTTCCTGCTGAACACTCTGAAACCAGTGGCTACAGTTAAGTGTAGTTTTCCATGCTGCACTGCTATAAATGCAAGCCTGCATTATTTATAGAGCTCACCAGAGTGGGAACAATGCAGATGTCAGGTCCTAGCAATAATGTTTACAGCTGCAAGCCTTTTTGTTTCTTACCTATTGTATCTCCTTTTCCGATTTTTTTTGAGGTATCTGCAACTCATCTTATAAACAAAAAATAATTATTTTGAAAATCATGGAAAGTCCTAAGAATTAGGCTTGTAGATGACTACCTTGCAGTGGGATACAGCTCAATGGAAAGGCTAAGGAAGTACAAAGCTTATGTTTGTAGTGTGTTAAAATTGTTTCCTGGTCAGTGTGTGATGAGGGTGAACAGGGCCCTCTGAAGTGACCCTGCCAAACACTATGGTACAACTTAACTGAACAGAGTGTAAGTGAGGAAAATATTCAGGTTTTTTGCTTCCACATGAGGTAACTGAGTGCAACCGGGCTTCAAAAAGGACCAACTTATCTCTCTGCAAAGCTACTGGAAATAGAAAATTAGTTCTTACCCCCAAACTTTGAGACCCATAAAAAGGAACTCTGTAGACCTGAGATTTTGGTTTTTTGAGTTTTGTGAAAGATTTGTGGCCAGCAAACTTTTAGTTTGTTTTATATTTGTTTCAGTGTTTGTATAAATAAATCTCAAATGATTTGGTAGGCAGAAACAGCAAGGAAATTGCTATCCAGCTTAAATGCGGCCTCACCAGTGCAGAATAGAGGGCAGTAATCACTTCCCTCTATCTGCTGGCAGTGCTCTAACTAATGGAGCCCACTGTGCTGTTAGCCTTCTTTGCAACAAGGGCACACTGTTGACTCATATCCAGCTTACTGTCCAGTGTAATCCCCAGGTATTTTCCTGTAGAGCTGCTGCTTAGCCAGTAGGTCCCAAGCCTGTAGTGGTACATGGGATTCCTCCAACTTAAGTGCAGGGTTTTGTACTTGTTCTTGTTGAACCTCATGACATTTCTTTTGGCCCAATCCTCCAATTTGTCTATGTCACTCTGAATCCTGTTTCTGCCCTCCAGCATATCTACTACTCCTCCAACTTGATGTCACCTGCAAATTTGCTGAACATGCAATCCATCTCATGTTCCAGATCATTAATGAAAACATTGAACAAAACCGGCCCCAGGTCTGACTCCTGGGGTATACCACTTGATACCGGATGCCAACCAGGCGTCAAATCATTGAGCATGACTCACTGAGCTTGGTGATTCAGCCAGCTTTCTGTCCACCTTAAAATCCACTCATCCAACTCGTACTTCCTTAACTCGCTTTCAATAATGCTGTGGAAGACCGTATCAAAAGCCTTGTCAAGGTATATCAAGTCCACTGCTTTCCCCGCATCCAGAGAGCCAGTCAAGTCATCATAGAAGATATGTCAGGCAAGATTTGCCCTTGGTGAATCCATGCTGACTGATCCTAATCACTTTTCTTCTCCAAATGCTTAAAATGGATTACTCAAGGACCTGCTCAAGATTGGGATAAGGCTGACTGGTTTGTAGTTCCCTGGATCCTACTTCCCTGTCTTAAAAATGGGCACTGAGTTTGCCCATTTCAATCATCAAAGCATTCCCTGATTGTCACGAGTTTTGAAAGATAATGACTCCGTGGACTTTACACATCCAGCTTTTCTAAATAGTCCCTAATCTGTTCTTTCACCACTTAAGGGGCTGCTCACCTTCTCCCAGAACTGTGCTGCCTGGTGCAGTAGATGGGGAGCTGACTTTGCATGTGAAGACCACAGTAAAAGAGGCATTGAGTCTTTCTTTCAGCCTTTTCTTCCTCATCTGTCATCAAGTTGCCTCCCCCATTCCATAAGTGACCCACACTTTTCCTGATTTTCCTCTTGTTGCTAAGATACTTATAGAAACCCTTCTTGTTACCCTTCATGTCCCTTGCTAGGCCTAAGTGATCCCTTCCAAACCCATGTTTCTAAACAAGTCAGGGCTGGATGGCATCTTGGAGGCTAACTGGTTCAGAGAGGCATACACTTTCATAAGTAACAGCTTATTGTCAGATGTCAGATGAAGACACAATTCAGGGTTCAGAAGGCAGATTAACCAATAGAAAAAGTTAGCAAAAGACTAATAAGTGTTTTAGTGGCAATGCTTACGGAGTATAAGAGGGCGCACGTGCACGCCCTGAGAGTGCCAGTGCACCCCCTGACTAGCTGTGCTTGCCGCTTAGGTGACAGATGGGGGGGTAGGCAGGAGCACCAGTGACCCCCTGCAAGCACCGGCCGGGGAGTAGGAGCTTCTAGAAGCGGCCTTGTGATTGGCTGCCTCACAAATGGTTGCTGGGGTCCTCCCCACCCCAGTCAGTGAGATAGTGACGGGGGGGGCCCCCTCAGCCAGACTGGTCACTGGGGGGGCACGTATGGCCAGTCGCCCATTAAATGTTTTATTGAGGGGAGGAGGATTCATATATTCATAGATGTTAGGGTTGGAAGGGACCTCAATAGATCATTGAGTCGGACCCCCTGCATAGGCAGGAAAGAGTGCTGGGTCTAGATGACCCCATCTAGATGCCTATCTAATCTCCTTTTGAAGACCCCCAAGGGTAGGGGAAAGCGCCACCTCCCTTGGGAGCCCATTCCAGACCTTGGCCACTCTAACTGTGAAGAAGTTCTTCCTAATGTCCAATATAAATCTGTTCTCTGCTAGCTTGTGGACATTATTTCTTGTAACCCACTGAGGTGCCTTGGTGAACAAAACCTCACCAATTCCCTTCTGTGCTCCTGTGATGAACTTATAGGCAGCCACAAGGTCGCCTCTCAACCTTCTCTTGTGGAGGCTGAAAAGGTCTCGGTTCTCTAGTGTCTCCTCATAGAGCTTGGCCTGCAAGCCCTTAACCATACGAGTGGCCCTTCTCTGGACTCTCTCCAGGTTATCCTCATCCCTCTTGAAGTGTGGTTCCCAGAATTGCATGCAGTACTCCCAACTGCAGTCTGACCAGCACCTGATAGGGAGTATCACCTCCTTGGATCTATTCATCATTCATCTGCTGATGCACGATAAAGTGCCATTGGATTTTCTGATGGCTTTGTCACACTGCTGACTCAAGTTCATCTTGGAGTCCACTAGGACTCCAAGGTCCCTTTTCACTTCCATGCCACCCAGCAGGTCATTCCCTAGGCTGTAGGTGTGCTGGACATTTTTCCTCCCTAGGTGCAGGACTTTGCATTTCTCCTTGTTGAACTGCATTCTGTGTTTTCTGCCCACTTGTCCAATCTGTCCAGGTCTGCTTGCAGCTGTTCCCTGTCCTCCGGTGTGTCCACTTCTCCCCATAGCTTTGTGTCATCTGCAAACTTGGACAGAGTACATTCACTCCCTCGTCCAAGTCGCTGATGAAGACATACAAGAGGAGGAAGAACCAAAGCAAGATGATGGAATTCTAGTTGCATATTGGCGGGGGAGGGGTTGCTTAGCACCCAGAGCAGCACATCCCTGCAGGGATGTGCTGGCTTGCAGAGGGGAAGCTGTGGCAAAGTGGGGCTCCCTGACTAGCCACAGTGCTAGATTTCCCACCTGGCTTTGGGCACACCACCCACGTGTTTCTCCTGCCACACCTTTTTTATATAGGTGGCCAAAGATCTAAAATGGGCGTCGCACCAACAGTGTCCTACCACACACCTTCCTCCTTAAAATAGTTCCTGGGGGAGGTTTCCACTGCTGCTTCTCCAAAGCAGGCTCCCCTCAGAGCCCACGAAAGCCTTTAAGTGGCGAGCACCCCAAAGGTGCTCCGCCACAGTGGCCCAGAGCCAGGGTTTAGAAGGGCCTCACAGAGAGCCCTGCAGGCCAGATGGAATTGCCTGGCAGGCCAGATCTGGCCCATGGGTCTTACTTTGCCCGCCCCTGACATAGGAACACCTGGAAGAGAGACTACGTAAACAACAAAAAAAGCAAAGTCCATCTATGGGCAGCTAAAACCAGGCTGGTCTGCTTAAAATAGTGGTTCTCAAACTTTTTAGACTTGAAGGACCCCCTTTGAAAGTACCAGCTCTTAGTTTTAACTCTTTTTCTTGCATGCAGAAAAATAAAGCAAATTTTCGGTTGCATAGGACTCAGAAAGACCACGATTATATATTTCTATGTGACATCTCTGTGCTTATCTTGTGAATCTTGTGTGTAAACCTAATAGTGCTAACATTGTGGCACTCTAGTTGAAAATCACTAGCCTAAACAGTACAGGATTAGATGCATCCACCTAGGCAAAATAATCCCAAATTAGGACCACAAAAAAGACAAGTATGATTCCTGATGAAAGACAACAGCAGTTACTACTGTCTATAATAGTAAGTAAGTGTGAAGTCTATGTTTTGCCAAAATAGATATTCATTAAAGTTTCGTTACGCCTTTTTTTAACACTATCAGAACAGAACAAAAAAATAAACAGGAATAATAAAGCAATTACATTTGACGGTACAGGAAATTTATGACTATTTAAATTACATAATATAGATTTAAATAAAAAATGCTAGGAAACTGGCTTTGAATTTTCAGTCTCGCAAGTTACAGAAATATATTTCTGTTATGTTTTCTAGGTACAGAACTTTATTCTCATTTTAAAAGATAGTCAGTCTGAGTCTGGTGAATCAGTGGATCCACTTAGCTCTGCCTTAGACTGCCTTCTAAAAGCCTGGGTTCCAGGGGGTAGAGGGAAGAGGGGCTGAGTGCAGTGAATTAGTTGGATAGTTTCATTTTGATTTTTGTGTTCTCTTCCCTAATCCCTCTTGTCCCCCTCACCCCCTATTACCAGAACGAGGGCCCTCATTCCGTGCTGCATTCTTAGACAGCTGGAGGGACCAATCACAGGTCTTGCTATACCAGACAGGGAGCATAGACCACCTTTAAAAGGATCTCACAGTAACCATGGTTTCCCACTTGGAAATCATTGGCCTAGACTTTAAGGATAAGTTTGCAAAGTTTGAAAGGAGCTTCGTTACCTTACTGGAATAAGGAAAGGGGATTGTACCTATTACAAGATTTGGGATGGATAACCTAAAGTCTTCCAGCATTTCCTTATGGCTATGATGCCTTTCAAAAATGCTACATTTAGGGACAGGATACTGATCCAGCAATTATGAAGCAGCTTTGGATGTCCTTGTTTAGAGTCTGTCATATTTTGAGGTTCTTGATGCTTCATATCTGTAGCTGCTGTCACTGAGTTATTCCAAAGCTTCTCAGATCATTTTCAACATCAGTAGTATGATTTTAAGGAGAGAGAGGATTTCAAGTGATTGTGCTGTCTAGTTTTTGTTTCCCCTCCTCCCCCATCTCCTTGTATTTACAGAATCCATGAACAATAGATTCTACCTGGGAGGATCAAAGCTATTTTGTTCTATGGTAAACTATTATGGGAGGCTTACCAGGGGAAAGTGAAGTGGTGCTGCCTCTGCTGAAGAGGCCGTATTAGGCATTTGGAAAATATACATGTCCACTCTAGTCAGGCTGTGGTTAAGAAAAGTAAAGCCAGAGTTTGGGCTTCCTTGGCTTCTTTCATAAAGATTACAGGGTTTGACACGCAACATTTAGCAGATGTGCTTTTTGCTTCAGGGTGCTGAAAGCAATTATTTAAGCAATACCCCACCCTCTCTCCTTATCCTTTTGTAGAGGACAGCTAGGCCTAACCCATGCATTCTGGACTGGTACAGTATGTTTTGAGGTTTTGTATTGATTTGCTTTTATAGTACTCACATATTTGGTTTGTGTGTTAAAGTTGTATCATTAATATAATTTTCTCTTTTGTAGTTTTTCAGTTAGGGAATTTGGGAATGAGAAACCATGACTTTGTAATGTAATATTTGCTAAGGTTTGATACAAGATAATAGTTTAGTTGCTAATGTAAGAAAAGTAAAAATGTGACAAATGTGCCTGGGACATGTTTATAGCAAGCCATTGTAGTACTGTGTCATAAAATTTCTGAATGCCTCTGAAAAAAACAGACTAATTACATGCCTTAAGGTTGTTGGTTGTTGCCAGGCTGGTCTAAGGACATGGGCAGGCAAGGTTCTTTGGGTAATTGTGGTATCTTTTATTAGACCAACTAAATAGTTGAAAAATTGTTCTTTGCAAGCTTTCAGGCACAGACACCTTTCTTCAGGCAGAGGGAGAGTCTGCTGGTGTTTTGTGTGCTCTCCTGGATAGAGTAGACGTCAATATGCAAAATACAGGTGTGTGTGAAAATGCAAATACCTGGTAGTGAGGATCAGAGGGAATGTTGACCTGGTGATAGAATGTACCTGGTGAAATGCAGACAGGTTACCTGGGGTTATCAGATGGCAGGCAGGTTATAACATGCCATAAATCCAATGTCTATCCATGATTTTTTGTATCCAGTAGATTTATGAAGTGAAGTTCTTAGGCTGTCTACAAAAGGTGTTTTGTAAATTCCCTTTGAGGATTAGAACTGAGAGACTGGAGAGAGAGTGGTTGTGTTGTGAGAAGTGTGCACCCACAGGAAATTAGATATTTTCTTGTCTTTAATAGATTTTTGTTGTGCGTTCAGTCTTGTACGCAATTGTTGTTTGGTTTCTCCTACATATTTTCTATCAGGGCATTTAGTGCGCTGGATGAGAGAGATTTCTGGAGGTGCAGGTATAAAATCCAGGAATGGAGGTGGTACTGTTGTGGGGTGTAGTGGTGGAGATGTTTTGGAAGCTTTTACATTTCTTGTCCAGGCATGGTCTGGATCCATTTGATCTACTTTGGGCCATCGGAAACTTTCCTCTGGTGATGAGGTTGGCTAGGTTCGGTGTTCGTTTAAAGGCTAGGATGGGTGGTTCTGGAAAGACCTCTTTAAGAAATGGGTCTTCTTCTAGTATGGGTTGCACTTGCTTGAGGATTTTCTGTATAGGTTCCAGGAAAGGATGGTATGTCATAACTAATGGTGTGCATCTTGTAGGGATTTTCTTTTTGTACTGCAGCAATTCTTCACATGGTATCTGGGTGGCTTTTTCAAAAGTATGATCTCTCTCTCTGGAAGAGTGTCCTTTTTGGGTGAAAGCCCTTTTGATATTTGTGAGGTGACGAACTTGGGTATTCTCCTCAGTGCAGATTCAGTGGTGTTGGAGGGCTTGGCTGTATATTACAGCTTTCTTGGTGTGTTGAGGGTGATTGCTGGATCTGTGTAGATATGTATGTTGGCCCATGGGCTTCTTATATATGGTGGTTTGTATTTTACCATTCTCTAAAGGCCTTAATTTCTGTCCAGAAAAATACCCTAATAAGATACTGCCATGTGGAGAACTAGAATTTTCCAGTGCCTCTATCTCAAGGAATATTTCCGCAATCAGAATCATAGAATCTCTAAGATCCAACCACCAAACACTAATAAAACCAGCAGGTAAAAGAGGAACTACAGTTATCCTGATAGTTATCCTGAACTGTGAAGACTACATAAAACAGTGGTCCCCAACCTTTTAAAGTCAGAGATCACTATTGGAATTTAAAAGAAATGCAAGGTCTACCCCAGGGGTGGGCAAAACATGGCCCATGAGGCCATTCTATCTGGCCTTTGAAGCCCCTAAAAAAATTTAGAAAATTAATATTAATCTGCCCTTGGTTCCTGTCAAAAATGACAGAAACCAAAGGCAGTAGGACTCAGAAGAAGCCCAGTGGGCTGCCGCAACAGCAGGACCTGCCCTGCCCCGCCCTGCCCCCCCCAACTCCTCCCGCCAAGATCCCCCAGCAGGGGCTTCTGGTCTGGGAACATGTGGCTGCCCTGCACTCTCAAGTAAATAAGGGTGGGGAAGGGCAGTGGGGGACCTTGGGCAGGAAAGGAGCCCGGTAAAAAGTGGCCTCTTGCCTACCTTGTGCCCAGCAGCCTGCGCCCAACACCCCATGCTGCAGCCGCTTGCAGCCTGCCTGGGGCTGCCAGTGCCTGCTCTGGACAGGCCTGCGTGGGCTGTGAGTGGCTGCAGCACGGGGTGCTGGGCACGGGACAGGGAGGGGCCACTTCCCCCCCCCTTCCGCTTTCAGCACCAGCTTGTAACCGGGCCCCACTACCAGCCTGAGCCCCGCACCGGCCTCACCCATTGGGGCTGCGCATGAAGGCAGGAGCTGCAGGCTCCCCGCTTGCTGCTCTGCACAGTGTTTGCCACTGCTGTCTGTGGTCTGAGTAACGCACGAGGTCTGGGAAGGTAGTAGCAGCCAACACTGTCCAGCATGGCAAGCGAGGGGGCCACAGCTGCTGCCGCCACTGAATGAGCCTGGAGCTGGTGGGGCCCAGCCTGATAGCGGGGCGGGTTACAAGGTGGTGCTGAGTGCAGGAAAAGTGGCCCCTCACTTGCCCCGTGACTGGCATCCTGTGCTGTAGCCACTTGCAGCCCATGTGGAGCTGCCTGTGCCTGCTCCAAACAGCCCTGCATGGGCTGTGAGCACCTGCAGCAGGGAGCGCTGGCCATGGGGTGGGTAAGGGGCTGCTTTTCCCTGTGCTCAGCACCAGCTCCATCCCTGCTGGCAAGTGTGGGGTCAGGGCTGAGCGCTGCCCCTGGCTCGTACCGAGTGAGCAGGTGTGGGAGCCAGCGAGAGCACGGGGCCCTCACTGGTGTCCCAGGACCAGTGCTGGAGGGGCCCGGAGCAGGGTGGCAGGAACCCAGGGTCCCAGCCGGCAGGAACTCTATGGAGCTGGGCTAGCTTCCCCCATCTCCCTACTGGTGCAGCCCTGCCCAGCTCCACAGACCCCTGCCAGCCTGTGTCCTGCTTTGGGCGCCACCGGTGCTGGCCCTGGGACATTGGTCCCAAGATGGTGACCAGGGGGCAGAGCACCTGTCCAGGGGCAGAGCTACTTATACAACCCTTGACAGCCTGCCAAAACTGGGTAAGCGGCTCTCTGCCTGAAATAATTGCCTGCCCCTGGTCTACCCTTTGCCAACATGGCCACCACCTCCTCCCTCTCTGGGGATTGAGACAGAGGGAGAAAAAATTATTTGAGGGTATGCCCCCCCCAGCAGGTAAGTCTGGGACTAAGGTGGGAAGTCACCAGAGGATGGGAAAGGACCATGGGTGGGGCAGGGCAAATCCAGACCCCAGCCCTAGCCCCACAACCTACCTCCCTGATGGGGTCTTGATCTACCTTTCCCCTCCCCTCACCCAATGGCAGTGAGGAAGGGAGTAGGGCTGAAGGAGGGGCAGGCCCACAGGTGGGGTGGGACGTAGCTGTGAACAACTTGTCCAGGGGCCAAAGTGGGGGGACTCACCCCAGGAGGGCATGGGAGGCATGGGCCCCTACAATTGCATGGGGTGAGGCAGGGCTGTTCCTGGTGGAGGATGCGGGGGCACTGGAAGCACAGCTATGGGGGGCTGCAGCCACCCAAAAATTTGCTGTAGCTCTCCCAACCCCTTCCAGCACTGCCGTTCCCAGGCCTGATCTCAGTGTGGTTGCATCCTCCTCTAGGAACAGCCTGGTCCTGCCTCCCATAGCTGCAGCCTACCCTCCCCCACACACATATGAGGCGCATGGCCCCTGTGCCCTCCAGAGTTTGGGGGGGTGAGGCTGGGAGGCGGCACCAGGCTAATCTTAGTGGAGGTTGCAGCTGTGCTGAGATCAGGCCTGGCGGTGACCTTGTATCCCCACTCCCAAGCAAAGTGCAGCCACATCCTCTGCTGGAAACAGCCTGGCCCCAGTCAGCAGCTGCAGCCCATGCTGCTCCATCCTGTGCAACTCCAGGGGCACATGCCTCTCATGACCTCCTGGGGTGAGTGCTCCCCCCACATGCGTCCCAGATGAGCCACTGGTGGCTCCATCGCACCCCACCCTGGCTGTGGAAGGCCTTCTTCTCCTCCCACCCCAACTCCCTCCCTGACTGCTGCTGCAGCCACCTGTGTTGCCCCACATTTTTTTGTGGGGGTACATTCCTCCAATCTGTGCATGGTGGAGGTGGCTCCCACTGCAGGCAGGGCTTTTCTCCTGGAGCTCCTCTGCAGCTGGCCTGGGAGTGGCCAGATGCATGTCGCATTGGGCTGCTCCCTGGGCAGCTGCAACAGGACTCGGGGTGCAAAGCCCAGCCCGCAGCAGCAACTGCCTCCACTGGGCACAGTTGGCACTTGCCCCCTGGGGCCTCCACCGGGGTCCACCCTTCCCTCCTCCATTCCTGGACGAGCCACCCAGGTTTGATCCTCCCACCACCCGCTCGGCTGGGACCCCACTCACCAGGTGCTCCTGCACTTGGTCCCTCACTGCAAGGGTCTTGAGCTGGCCCCCACTCCTTCCCTCCTTCACCGACTGACCTCCCCAGCCCAGGATTGACTGATTGGTGACCACCACAAGCGGCATCAGGATCGACCAGTAGATGACTACTGACATAAAAGAAGCCAACAGACAACTCCCTGACACCACCTACTACAAAATACTAAAGGAAGATCCAACTCCCCTTTTCACCTTAATACGCAAAACCACTATCAAATCATTTCCATCTGAGCTACAAGCAAAACAACAGAACTTGATTTCCCCCACTACCCAACCCAAGAACTTTTTTATATGTTCCCTAAAATCCACAAACAAGGAAAGCCAGGCAATAGTATCCAACCATGGAACCTAACAGGAAATAATCAGGTTTCATCGAATTCATCCTAAAACCTCTTGTTGCCTAAAGACTGAGTGTTGTCCAAGATACAACAGGCTTTCTACGAAAACTTAAAAACATAGACCACCTTCCTGGCGATACCCTGCTAGGCACCATGGATGTTACCAGCTTATATACCAACATCCCACACAAGGATGGTATTCAAGCCTGCCTTGCGTATCTCCAGGAGCAAAATTACAACTCAGAGTATAGTCCTAAAGATATTACTGAATTTATAGACTTTATCCTCACACACAACAACTTCAGTTTCAATAACCAATACTTCCTCCAGACCATGGGCACACCTATGGGCACCAAAATGGCCCCACAATATGCCAACCTTTCAATAGCCCACCTGGAAAAAGAATTCGTCAAGAATGGCACCCTCAAACCCATGCTATACCTAAGATGTATAGATGACATCTTAATCATTTGGACCAAAAATCTGCAGTATTGGATTGATTTATATCACAAATTCAATAACAGTTGCCCCTCCATCAGACTATCTGTTGAATACTTGAGCATTAACATTGCCTTTTTAGACACTATGATCAATGTCCAGAATGTTAAAATACATACCCTCATATACAAGAAACCCATGGACCAACATGCATATTTACAGAGAACCAGGAGTCACCCTAAACACCCTAAGAAACCTGTAAATACAGCCAAGCCCTCCAACACCGCCAAATCTGCACTGAGGAGAAATACCCACAATTGTCACCTCACAAATCTCAAAAGAGCTTTCACCCACCAAGGACACTCCTTCAGTGAGAGAGAGCTTATACTTTTGAAAGAGCCACCTGGATACCATGTGAAGAATTGCTGCAGTACAAAAAGAAAATCCCCACAAGATGCACACCATTAATTATGACATACCATCCTTTTCTGGAACCTATACAGAAAATCCAGAAGTGCAACCTATACTAGAAGAAGACCCAATTCTTAAAGAGGTCTTTCCAGGTCCACCCATCCTAGCCTTTAAACAAACACTGAATTTAGCTAACTTCATCACCAGAGGAAAGATTCCTGTGACTCAAAGGAGATCAAATGGATCCAGACCCTGCCCAGACAAGTAAAGTAAACCCTGCCAATGTATTTCTAACACTCCCACAAAAGCCACACTTCACAACAGAACCCTCACCATTCCTGAATCTTACACGTGCACCTCCAGAAATATATATCATCCAGTGCACTCAATATCTGATGGAAAGTTATGTAGGAGAAACCAACAACAGATGCATACAAGAATTAATGCACAATGAAAGTGTATCAAAGACGAGAAAATATCCAATTTCCTATTGGTGTACACTTCTCACAAGATAGCCATTCTCTCTGTATAATCAGTTTTAATCCTTAGAGGGAATTTACAAAATAGACGAGCCTATGAACTTCACTTAAAAAATCTACTGGATACAAAAAATCATGTACTAAAGATAGACATTGAATTTGTGGCATAAGCTGCCTGCTGCATTCTGTCACCAGGTCAATATTTTCAACCCCTCCCTCCCAACATGTCTCACACCTATTGTCTTCCGTCCCCTATGATCCTTACTGCCACACATTTGCATTTTCACAGTCCTGCATTTTGCATTTTATTCTATCCAGGAGAACACAAAACACAAGCAGACTCCTGCATGCCTGAAAGCTTGCAAAGAACAATTTTTCCAACTATTTAGTTGGTCTAATAAAAAATATCACATCTACCCAGAGAATCTTGTCTGACTAATTCCATGTAGAGAAGTCAGCAATTTAAAAATGTACCTCTTGTCTTTTGTTTCAAAAATATAATAAATGAGTAAATGCAGCATAAAAGCCCAGTCTGTGTACCAAGTGTTTTCAATCAATCTGTCTGCTATAATGAAGTAGTTTATAGATTTTAATAAACTCATGGGTAAAATATATCTCTAAATTAATACTTGAACAAAAAGGTTTGTATTTAGTAGTACTGACTGTACTGTATCCACAGTGAGGATGGAATATTCAGGAAAACTACCAGGGACAGTAGTTAAGAGCTACAGTCATGTTACAGTATCTCATCTTTCATTGCTTTACTAACCAGTTTGAAACCCATTAGTCACAAAGCATGTTTTATTGTTGAGACATACCTCATCTCTGTGGTCTGTTCATAGTTAGATTTGTCCTAAGCAGATTTTTTAAATAGGGGGAATTCACACATATTATACACCAAGAAAACCAAACTACCATCAAAACTTACATGTATCTATAAATATAAACTTTTAGCCTGTGCTAACTATGCAAATAAGTATAAGGTTATAACATATACGTGGTCCAACTGTTTGACTAATTTAGCATCAAACTGTGTACTCTTAATTCTGAGAGAACAAAATGCTCTATGTATGTAAACACATATTCACAATAGCCCAAACTGATTATCTTCATTGCAGTCCATTAATCAAACCTTTAAAATTTTCAGTTTTTAGATAGATAAAGTGCCCTAAATCTCTCATTTTGTCATTGCATTTACATTTTATTTAACATTTTATTTTACTTTTACATTTTACATTAACATCTTACAATGCTTCAAACTACTTGACCTAACTAATCTTTCCTGTTGTAATCTTTGTCTGACTCAGATTTTTTTATTTTTAAGTGGATGACAAGTTGTGTAGCTTTGATCATTTTCATGTAATGACAGACCGTCTTTTGACTAGCTCAGCTGCTTATGTTTAACAATAGTCATTTGCCTTAGTTAGAAGAGAATGAATGAGGAGACATCCAGAAACTGTCACAGCTTTATAAAACAACAGTAATTTGAACTCCATATCTAGAACACTGGTAAGCTGTTTGTGACTTTTCATTGATAGAATATTTTCTATGCACTGGAGACCAACTCTTTTTATATGTTGATATTGAGTTTGGATTTGGGACACTTGATGTAGAAATTTTAATCAGTATCAACTTGTAAAGCTTGCCAGTCACAATGATGATAGCTTCATATAAGACTACTCATATAAAAAAGGAACTGACTTGTAATAGGATGTTCAGGCTTTTCCTGGTTATAGTTGGGATTAAACAAATTTCTGACAAAAAAAATGAACATAGACTGAGTATGCAGCTCATTCCCTATCTAACTATTTTGGTGCACTTACAAATGAAATGTCCAATTCAAATGAAAGCATTAATGTAGAGTCTGTTTCAAAGACTGATGAAGTCTGTAGAAGATCTTCCATTAATTTCAGAGAACTTAGTTTTAAACTGAGTAATTATCAACCTTTTTTAACTTAAAACACCACAGATAAAATGCCAGCTCCAACTTTCACTCATTTCTTGACTAGGGAAAAATAATAGAGTAATTCTTCTGTTGCAAAAAATAAAACAGGTCAGAATGCTTTTGACACAATGGATTCCTATTTCAAATCTCTGCATTTATCTTGTAATCCATGGGCACATCCAGCTGAGTGCACACGTGCCTCATGCCTTGTCTCAAACCCCTTTGAGACTGGGCAAGAGGCATGTGCAGGAATGAAAAAATGTTCCCATGCTGCAAGTTTGCAGCATGGGGAGAAAATTACACCCTGGATATCCAGGGGTCTAAAACAACCAAAGTTAAAAAAAAAAAAAAAGTGGGGCAGGGGAACTGGAGGCTGGGTCCTCCATGGAGATGCTCTGGCTTCCAGAGCGTCTGTATGGTTGACCGCTTGCCCTGGTGCTGAACACATGGCCACATGTTCAGCACCAGGGCTTCAGTGCCATAAGAAGTCAGGGGGGCTGGAGGAAGGGGGGAGGGGACTATGGGGGGGACACCTTCTGGCCCTGCCTGCCCCTCAGCCCCCCCAACTCCTGCTCTGCCCAGCCCCAGCTCCTGGCTGCCCCCCCCGGCTGCCCCTGATCCTGGGGGTGCCCAGCCCCACCCCTTGCCTGCTCCCCCAAACCCCCTGATTTCCTGCTGTTCCAGGCCCCAGCCCCTCAAGGTCCCTGCTCCCCCCATCCTGGCATTGGCAAAGTGAAAAACAAAGAAAAAATACCTCTGGCACTTAGTGGCAGTTGTAGCTGACATCTGGCTCACTTGGGCCCTGCCCGCATAGTGCAGGGCAGGGTGACGGCCCCAGTCCAGGGCCTCCTGCTCCCTGCTGTCCTGTGCTGCCTGGGAGAGGCTCTGTCAGGAGTCCCCAGAGCCCCCCCAGCCCCTGCTTCTAAGGTAAGTAGAGGCTTTTTCCAGGTGGGGGGAGGTTCTGGTGGTATTTTTTGTTTTGTTTTTGTTTTGTTTTGTTTTTAAGTAAGGGTGCCTAGGGTTGTGGGGCAGCCACGGGGACATGGGGGGTGCAAGTGGGTGGTGGGGCAGCCATCGAGTGGGGCTGCAACAGCTGGTGGGGACTGGGGCCAGGTGAGGTAGCAATTGGAGGGCTGGGGTGGGGCATGTGGGCCTTGTGGGTGGGTAGTAGCCCCTGTGGGGGCCATTTGGCCCAGGTTGAGGGGCTGTAACTCTTGCGGGGGGGGGTCATTGCTTTAACACTGAAGATATATCAATAAAACATTGGCTAACTGATCCACTGTCTCTCTGTTTATAGTGGTCTTTTGTTTTAATTGTTGAGGAACATGGATTTTGGAGTATTTTACAGAGTGACTTCGGGATTTTTTTTTATCAGGGATTTTTCAGTTTTCCAATAGGGAACACCAGAATTCCTGTTAGGGAGGCCAGTGGCAGGACCCTGCCTGCTCAGAGTTGCACCTTGGACTCAGCTGGCTGTGGCTGACCTCCTAGCCCTGAGCTACTTGCCACAGCAGCTTTTTGTACTGCTGGGGCCAGGACAGGGCAGCTTTTTATACTGCTGGGGACATCACAGGTGCTGGCCCCAGGCTCTGGCTCCTCCTGGCTACAGATCTGGAAGGAGCCAGGCAGGGTTGTTTTGCCCCAAGTGGCACAATTTGTTCCACAACAAAGTGCATGTCTGAGCATGTGCGCTAAGGCAAAAAGCTCCAGCTCAAATTTGTTACACTTCTGTTTGAGCTTCTGCAAGCGCACGTGCTTGCATGTGTGGACGCATCCCACGTGCTTATATTGTATTGTGCCCCATGGAACCTTTAATCTCAGTATACCCTACAGTATTGTACACCACTCTAACTAATGGAAAAGTTGTTTCAGGTTTTTTGGGGGGTTTCTTTGAGATTTAAAGAAGAATAATAAAAAGGAATATTATTAAAATCTGGAACTGACTTCTTTTAAAAGAGCTTAACAATTCAGCTTCTTACAAGCAATATTAATGTATAGAACACTGTGGTCGCGTCTACACGAGATACTAAATGTGCAGTAGACTAATTGCACAGTAGAATTAGTGTTCTGTGCATTAACGTCACTGAAAAGACTTGTGCCGGTGCTACTGCTGCACATTCAGTTAGTACCTGTAATAATAGGTACTAAACTTAATGTATAGTACCTATGGCACATTAGTGCATATGTAGATGTGCCCAGTTAGTGATAAATAGTCACTTCTCATTGCATTAGAATGCAGTATGTTTTTTCCAGTGTGTTTAATGGAACATATACCTTCTGTTCTTAAATTGATAGTAATGTAATTTTATTAAACAAGTATGAGAAAACGTATTATTTCTTGGTAGGTGATACTTTCTCCTCTTGTGGAGGCAATAGCTTGTGGTATCACTTCGGTGCAGCAAACAAAAGTATGCTTCAGTCATCTAGAAAGGCTGCTGTCTATCAGAATTCTGGCATTGTAACCTTCAGCAGACCATTTTACAAGGTGGTAGATATAGATTTCGAAGTATGCTTAAGACTCCAAAGCTGGGGCTATTAAAGCTACTGCCTGTGACTTACACAGAACACTGTTTATTAATCAGCATAATTTTTCCTGAAGGCAGCATCACATATTCCTGCTTATGAGCTTCAGTAACACGTGGAAGAAGAATGATGCGTGAGTATAGTTCAGAGAAAGGGGCAGGGAGTGATGGTATTTTGCAGTAATTATTAGCCCTTCTGTCCAATTTGAAATATTTAATGTATGTTCTTGCTAGGAGTGCTGGCACCAGGCCATTTGAAGAATACCTCTCCTTGCTGCTTTATGGAGCCAAATTAAAAAGAAAAGTCTTATTTCCTTAGATTGCAAATTGAAGGAAAGCCCCTTCTCAACATAGGAAACAGCAGCAGTTGCTTAGGATATTGATTCTGTTTCTGTTGGAACCTGTTTGCTTCCTGGGACTTGGATAATAGGTTCATTAGTGCTAGTTGTAATTGGATCTTGCCTGCAAGCTAATAGGGATCCTTGTTTAGCTGCATACTTTCTGGATTCAGGTACCACAGCTACAAAGAAAAAGGGTCTTCTGATTCTTGGCACACATCTTGCTCCTCTCTACTCCATGTGGCAGGAAGCTTGAGTACTTCTGCCTCCATTCCACTGCCTCCTTTTGCTGGGTGTCTGGGGTCTGCATACCGCACGTAGCAGCTATTTGTGCCACTTATGCACATGTCCCCTAAGCTTCTCGTAACTGTACTTTAAATGCTCAGCTACGCAGGCATGTTTTAGAGTTATAGTTTACAGACCTAAATTACTACATACGTTGATGGTATTAAATCATATTTGGAAATCATATGAGATTGTGGGTGCATTTTGGTACAATGCATATAACTAAAGGGGCATAATTATGTTTGTGCAGGTGGCTGGCATTTCCTGGCTAGGGTAGTATATAGTGCTTTTTGTGGAATATGGGAGGCACGGTGCCTCTGTGGCAACAGTCATAGTAAGTGCTGCTGAACCAGATGTAGAGTGTGTGGGCCAGATTTGGGCTACAGCCTGAAAGCATCCTCAAATCAGGGCATGCATTGTTTGCAAGAAGAGAATAGAATTGCACTCAGATTCAGTCTTCTTTTGTACATGCAGTCTGAAGGGCAGGAATAATTTGTGTGGATGACTGGGACTGTGCACAGAAGCAGTTGTTTGGCTGTTTTTACTTATGTCAAGCCATAAGTGTGGCACACTTTGGCAGAACTGCAGAAAACTCTTTCCTTCTCCAGTGGAGGTGTCAGAACAGCCAACTTAATTACCACATTTCAGCTTTCGACATGGGATTTATTCACAAAGTCAAAACTTGGTTCTAGGAATGCTGCATGATTTAGTGCTAAAAATATGCGGGACTTGAGTTCCCATGCACCTGCTGTTGTCTTGTGAGGTTGTTGGTATGGTCCAATGTCAAATGCTAAATAAGGAAAGTGCTTCATTACCAGCAAGAAAGCTCAATACTGTTCTTAAATCCATTTAAACTATTTCCAAGGACTGCTTGCATAGTACTATTATGAAATTGTACTATTTTCTAGTACAATTTAGTACTAAATTGTGAACTTTAGGTATTGGGGAAATACTGGAATACCTGGCTGACTCCACATCTCCCTGCTCATGGAATCTGTTGCTCTGCTCTCCTCTCCACAACCTGGGGACAGAAAAGCCACGCGGGAATTTCCTAGTAGCTGCTCACTCTGCACTGCTGCAGTGATGTACCTCCTTCATGTGGGGCTGCACTGAGGGAAGTGGTGCAGGGCTCCACTGCTCAGAGCAGCTGCAAAAACAGGAGGCATGGTGGGGGGGAGCAAAGAGATCCCAACGTGGTTTTGCTGTTCCCAGCTCTGCCAGGTCTTGCCTGAGGGGCTACAGCAGCCCTGCTGGAGGGAAACAGGGAGGCAGCTCAAGCCCACAGCCTGTCCCCTGTACAGATCTGAGAGCGCAGGTCCCTCTTGCTCCCTGGGAGTGCACACAGCCTGCAGGAGCCAGCCCTGCCCCTGCTCAAATCAGCAGCAGGCAGCAACAGTGAGGGAGCTGGCTCTGTACTCCTGAAGCTGCATTCTGTTGGGGGCAGGGAGTTGTGGACCTGGGTCTCTGGTCCCAAAGCCCTCACAACTGGGGGCCCCATCTGGCAGGGTAAGGGGGCAGGGGTTGTGGGTGGGGGGCAAGGGACACCAGCAGGTCTGTGGAGGGAAGTGAGTGGCACCAGCAGGGCCAGGGCGTGCTGTGCGAAGCCTTTAATTTTAATCACTGATATGGGGGGGGTTATCAGAGAATTTTGCATTTTTTTTATCACAGAAAACAAGGATCCCTGGTGATAAATCATTTAACAAATGTAGTTTGTTATTGTTTGTGTATTTTGAGATGCAATATCCTTGGCTGTGTAGAATTCAGTAAGTTGTAGTAGGTGCCCTATTCCATATTAGGTACCTACAATTCTTGTTCTATAGTGAAACTTAATTCCATTTGTCCTGGTGCATCTCTATATTTTCTTTCTCTTTCTCTAAGGTAGTTGTGAGAATCTAAATACAGAGTTCCAACAGCAGAAGGAGTTATAAAATAAATTGTCCTAAAATAAATTTGTGTATTGTTCTTGAAGGTCTAATTTTGAAAAGAATTCTCCCATACATCCTGAGACCTGAAGTCTGGCCTTGGATATAGGCATAGGACTCTGATGTTCTGTTCATCTACAAGTTAATTTCTAAAGGGAGTCTAGTCCTAAAAAATTAGGCAGCTATTGACTAATTATGATTTGTCTGCATAGTAACAATTAGAAAAGTGAAGACAAAGTAACTGAAGTGCAAAATCAGATCAGATCAGGTTAAGCCTCCAAGTTAAGCACGCACTGAGAGGTATGTACACTCAGTCAAAAGTAAAGTGGCTTAGTTCACTGTAGCTTAACTTAAGCCGTAACAGTTAAGACATTGTTCGTGTAAGATTCTTATATTCATAGAATATAAGGCTGAAAGGGACTCGGAAGTTCATCGTGTCTAGTCCCCTGCACCAAGCAGGAAAGACAACTGGGGTCAAGTGACCCCAGCAAGTTGACTGTCCAGGCTTGAAGATTTCCAGAGTAGCTGGTTGCCCCATCTCTGGACAGAGCTTGTTCCACAGTCTGTACTGCTTATTCCACAGCCCTCTTCCAGCCCTCAGTGTCCACTCCAGAGCACCACAAATAGTGGAAGAGTTTCGCCAGGGGTTCCATGATGACTTCAGCCAGCTCCTTCAGCACTCTTGGATGAAGTTCATCCAGTCCTGCTGACTTGTTTATGTCTAATTTTTTTAATTGGTCACACACCAATTTTACAGTAATAGGAAGGTGGTCATTCTTACCCTGCTCATTCTGTACTCTACCTGGCACGATTTTCACCTTGGTCCCGTGAAAGACCAAGGCGAAGTAGTCATTCAGGAGTTCAGTTTTCTCCTGAGTGCTGGTAAGCAGCTCTCCCGAGTTGCTGAGCAATCTAATCTAAGTTCAGTTGTTGCGTTAGCCTTTCTAATAGGGGTGCAACCACCGGTAGAGATTTTGGAGGCTGATACCAATAGCCAATATTTAAAAAGGCATATTGGCCAATACCGATCCAGTTTCTGATACAGTGGCCTCCAGCTGGTCAGCATCCCCACGGCAGAAAGGGAGGGAAGGGACTTGGGGTTACAGTTAGAAATTGTTTTTTTAGAAAGTTGATGCATGTACTTGTAGTGGGCAAATCTCAAGTGAGGGAAATGGTGCAGAGAGTACAGAAGAGAGGGAAGGTGGTATTTAATGTCACAGCTCTTTCATTTGCCTGTTCCTCTTAGAATTTCATTCTGGTCTGTCAAGTTAAACGCAGAAGTATCTTTCAAGACTTTAGTTGGAAAAATTAAGCTTTTCATTTCTGGATTGTAATTCATGAACAGATTTTATACACTAATGGCAGCCAGCTGGAGGAAGCAAATTGGAAGGGGGAATAGGATATGGTAGTCATGTCTGAGCAAGCATGTTGCAGACCATACTAAGTTGCTGGGTTAGGAAGGAAGAAAGCTAACTGATAAATTTGTGTGTATTTATTTTATTTTCAGTCTTGGTAACTCATGGGGTATTCTGAGAGTCTAAGATTTCTCTACTACTTTGCTATCAAATCAGCAATTGTAAAACATGATTCACACCATTTTGAAGTTTGTATTGTATTTGACAGTTCAGCAGAGACACGGAGTTTACTGTAGTACAAAAGAAACACAAGCACTATTACTGAATCAGTGCTTTAGAAAACGTATCAAGGTGTGGTAGCTCTGAACAAAGCAACTAGATATGAGCTGTTCCTTTCCCCAACACAGAGTTTAGTTTACGTCCTTTAAATTGAACAAACGTCAGGTTTAAGCAGGTGATTAAGTCAAAGAATGTTTTTGCTGACTGCAGGGACGTCTGATAACTGAATTGTATATTATTGTAATACTTGTACTGTAAGCATGTATGTCACATTAGTAAGATTAATAAAATGACTAGGATTAATAGTTACAAGCAGAACTATTTGAAAGAAGCAGATATGAAGTGCCTCAGACTGCTGTGTATTGAAACAAAGAGAAGTATTATGAGAGAGAGAATGAAATGAATATGCATCAACTATCTGTGCTTCAGTCGCAGCCCAGATGCAGGCATATACAGTAATGAATTTTGAAGACTGGATAAGGCCTTTTGGAATTTGATGAAATACAGTTGTTTTATCAGAGTATTGTCTTGCCAATAGGGTGATGTCAGTCTGGTGTGGTCAGACAGAGGGAGACAAATCCAGTCAGTAAAACAGCATTTTGTTTGGTAGACTTGAGTTGTGGTTTTTTCTCTCTGATTTAAATTCAAGTACAATACAGGCAAAAACTGAAAACAAACACTTTTTTATTTACTTTTAAAAAATGTAAACCAGTTATAGGCATAATCAGTCTTAGGGGCCACGTGAAAAGCTTAAGATTGTGGTGTGGTATAAATACAGGATAATTCATGTGGACAGAGTCTTGTTTATAAAAAACTTTATCCCCCACAAATGATGACGAGGCCATAACTGCTTGTTATGGACCTCTGCTGAATACTCATTTTCTGGGCCCCATATGTCTAGGGATCCAATCCTGTAAGGTGTTGATTATCTGAAAAGGGTGCTCAGGACTTTTACAGGACCAACGTACCAATATCTTCATGAAATTGAGGTGGTCGCTATGTTGATTTGATTAATGTTCACTAAGTGATTTTGTACTCTGGAAAAAATCCTCATATGTCTCAAAACTAGCCAGTGGCTTTAGTACACTTGGAATAATGATCACAATGCTTTATACAGGGGATATGCAACTTCAGAGTGGCTGAGGGCCATATTCCATACAAGTTGTGGGCAACAGACAGCACACCATATGGGCTGCATGCCACAGGGGCTGGGTGGGCTCCCTGGGACCCCCATCGTGTGCAGGCTTCCCACCGCACAAGCATTACAAGTTTGCCCGCTGCCACCACTGTGTGGGCAAATCCCCACTTCAGCTGCTACCGCTTCACAGGTGATCCTCCACTACTGCTGTGCAGGCAGCACAAGTTCTTCTTTGCCATCATCCAGCTTTATAGAGCTTGGTGGGATTTTATTAAGAGCTAGCAAAGAGCTTCTTGCTGTTCTAGGTTTCTTCTAAAAAGCTTTAAATACCAAGTGCCAAAGACAGTTATAGCATTTTGGAGAGAGTGTGGACCTTCCTACCAAATGTGATTAATTTAAACACCATAGACATTCTCATGAGGATATGACTGTCTTAAAAAAGAACTTATGACACTTTTCACAAATAGAAACAGCTGGATCAAGAATATTAACTAGACTGTCTCTTAGATTTTTCCATGGTGTCAAGCTGTCTTTTTTCCTTGAAAATCAAAACAGTTTCTACATTGGCTAATGGATAATATTGATAGATTTTGTTTTTTGCAGATGCAGTCACCCAAATCTAGAAAGGTATTGGAATCAGTAGAAATTGGCTACCCATTTACCTTTATGGGTCTTGGCATAGAAGACTTCAGAAGAGATCTTGGATACTGTGTAGGGATGAAGAATTCATGTATATGGCTGAGGGAAAAGCATCAAACTCTTTAGAATGAACAAGATTTTAATTTCAGAAGGGTTCCCCCCTCCACCCTCAAACAGTAAGGAGGGTGATTCTCTACCCATTAGAAGCTGATCTGATATAATATACTACTGCTAATACATTAGCTTGTATCAGAATTTGACCCTGATCTCTGTGTTGACATTTTTATGCAATGTTAAAGGCTAAAAAAGTGTAATGTGGAATTCTACTAATCAGATGATTAAGTTATTAACCAAAATGCTTCTTCTTTTTAAAGGCTTTTTCTGCTTGGGAGAGGGGGCAGTTAACAACTTGGTTATTTAATGCTACAGGAAGCCTGCATATCTAACTTCAAGATTTCTCCAGTAGAAGATAGTTTTTACTATTTATTTTTAAGATAGAAAGTTCCAATTTAGTTTTGCCAGGGACTTTAATAGAAATCATGACTTGTGGTATGTTATAGGTCACCATATATATGCTAGTTTATATCTTGCTGACTAAATTGGCAAAATGTTTATTTTTACCAGTAAACATTCAGGAGGTATTTCTTCTCGCTTGTTTTTTTTTCCAACAAAATATTACTTGTCGCACGTATGGAATAAGGCAACCTTCTTTAAATTGTCTACGCATCAAGGAGCATATGAAATTGTATGGTGATAGACAAAGATTTCCTTTTTCAAGTACCATTTGGCTATAGATGAAGTTGACTTTATCCTAATTTTATTCCTGAAAAGTGTTCCCCAGTGGAAATTGAAATGACTCAGGAACTGAAGGAAAAATACCATTTTAAAGCTATAATGAAAGTTTGTGTCTGTCTGTCTCTGTCTCATTGAGAAATATTACCAGAGTAGGTAAAGTTGATAATCTAGCTTGCCTCCAAACCCTATAACACCCCAAAAGAGGCTTTTCTTAGTCAAAAAGTCTTTTTGGGGTTTAAATATGATGTACTACAGTAAAGGTATATGTTTCAATAAGGACGGTATAAGAGGTTAACACTATGCTGTAGGCCAGTCGTGCAGACAAAACTGTAATTGCAGTGGTAAAAAGATCCTCCCAGTTTTAAAGACATGCTATATATCAGTGTATGGATGTGCTGTGTAGAAGTTAAATGCATTGGTTCTGGAATGTGTATGTACAGACAACTCCTGCATGCTGTGAAGAGGATTTCCTGTGAATTATCAATTGTATAAAACCTGTGATGAAGTGTATCCACTGGATTTATGACCAGTTTATCTAGCTGAAAAATTACTTTCTTAGGATTGAGGTTTTATGATCCTGGTACCAGACTGTGAAGCTTCAGTCACTGATTCAATTCAGAGGAGATTTGGCCCAATTTGGCAGCTGAATCTCTGAATCTGAATCTAATCAGGAGTCCCATAATCTCGCCAAATTGAATCGGAGGCTTCTGATTCAATTTGGAGAGATTCAATGATTCAGATATAGACACAGCTTTATATGTTTTTTGTTAATTGCTCAAAGCATGTTCTTAACGAGTAGATAAAAAATGGTTTTGAGCCAAATTTAGTGTTAATAAGAACAGATTTTTTTTCTCTCACTTTTTATCTGACTGACTTGATTTGGGAAATTTATAATAAAATCATTTGAGTATTTCAAAATTTTGCATAAATTCAGTCTTGAGTTTCTGACACAAACGTGAACAGTAGTCCTGCATTTTAAAAAAACATTAGTGTGGGGAAGGAAAAAACATTTCTTTGCAAAAAAAAATAATTAAATCATGCTTTGTAGACTGGGTAGAAGGCAAGGCAAGATGACACTTTTGAGACTGGTTCAGAGTGGCACCAGCTTTTATAAGTGACAGCCTGCAAGTTAGTCTCTAAGGTGCCACCCTGCCACTACCGTCTGTATGACTTCAGACTAACACTGCTAACCACATTTTTTAGACTGGTAATGAAAGTTTAGTATTGGGTTTGGGTATCCTTGTAAAAAAAAAATGCGAATAAAAATATTTTAAGACTGCCAGTTAGCTCAACCTCAAAGATCATCTGAGGTTAGTACACTACTCCTTTCCATATTGCATTTTTCAATGGTATCTTAATTTCAATAGTTCTATTTTAAACTGGATCCTAAACAGTCTCTTGGTTTACAAAAATGGCTCAAGAATTATACCTCATACTTTGCTTCTGACCACATTTTAACTGTGTCCTGAATGCACCTTACATAGCACGCATCCCATTACTGTGTCAAGGATTCTTCTCTCCTGAGAACTGTTTTTAAAGTGGATGTTGTTTTCTCTCTGTTTTCATTTTACCTTGTGCTTTTCTTGTAGGTGAAGCAGCTCTAAGAGGTGAGCCCAAAATGCAGTCTCTTCCAGTATCCTCTGCTCTAACCAACCATCGAACAGGTCCCCCTCCCATCAGCCCCAACAAGAGAAAGCTCAGCATGGACCAAGGGGATGATGAGCTAGACTGTGAAAATGAACACATCTCTAAAATGAGTCGAATGTTCAGCCCACACCTGTAAGTTTCTGTTATTTAATATCTTTACTTTGTAACCACTTAACATCCAATACCACTGCTAACCCTTAACTAAGTACACTTTTATGTGCTAAAAATCATACTGTGCCTCACATAGAGGGCCACACTCTTTCACTGTTTCTTTACAGAGATCAAAGGAATTACATGGCAACTCTTTTTACAGCCACAGGTAAAAAGAATTACTGAACATTTACATCAGAACATTTATGTGTATGGTTTTAAAAATACTCTTTTCTTCTTTCAGCCTGCTCCTACATCCCCAGCTACTAATCCGGAGGAGGGGGAGGGAAGAAAGTCAGAAGCGCTTTGTATTTTTATGTGGCTGGGAGACTTAAAGCCAGCTGCTTGAGAGAGTCAGTACTGACTACTGGACAGGCTGCAGTTGTTGCTAAAGTCATTTATGTGATCCCACTGCAGTGCTGATGCTACATTTCATTAGGATGTAAAACTTTTCAGACCGGTAAGATAGAAATGAGTTCAGGTATTCTGGGGGAAGATCATCAAGGCTTTGTTCTTGATGTGCTCTCTCATTCCAAAGAATGCAGCTTTGGTTGGCGGCATGTCTAGGCTTAAAAATGATTTTCGTTCTTGACTAGAGGAAGTCATCAGAGTAGTTCAAGATTCAGAGGTAGCTTGATAACTGCACGCTGTTCCTGCTGCCTCAGCTCAAACAGCCCTCTGCATTCCGTGCATTCCACTCTACTTTGGACTGTTGTGTTCAGCCATAACATGAGGACAGAGGTATTTATCCTCAAATAAATCACCATAGTGTTAGTCAGAGGCTGGGTCTGCAGTCTGCAGACTTGGAATTTGTTACCAATCAGGAATCTAGCACTGAAGTAATGCAAAACAATGAAAGCTCACAAGTGGGGGAAGGACTTCTCACTTACAGTGGGGCTTTTTTTTCAACTTAACTTTTTATAGCCCTTTACCCTGCCCCTTGCAGTTCAGAGTACTAACTTTAGAAAGAAGTATCTTAGTGGCATTAAGTAACACACATAGAGATATGTACGCAACTTATAATTTGATATAACTTAATAGAAAATGTATATAACTTTCAAAACTTGCGTGTTGGAAATATAACAACACACAGCTGGTAATTATATATATTAGCGCCACTTTACACCATGGAGACCATATAAAGATGGAGATTGTACTGCCCAAGTCGCATACAACCTAAATTGGCTTCAAACCTAGAACTTTGGAAAACAGAAGGTGAAGTACATAGAATCTTTTAGCTCTTAAAAGTGACTTAATACCTGATCTTGTTTTTCTATGTAAAATAACTTTATCCAGCAAATGATTTTTCCAGTGGACTTGTAGAGGAAAGATGCATGTTTCCCTACAAATAATAAGCAAGCAGGATTGCTTGCCTTCTGGTCCCAAAAGTTTAAATCAAGTCATTTATTTTAAGAAGTGCCTCTAGTTCAGGAAAACAATACCTAGATTAGCATGTATTCTACAATTTTCATTTTATTTTTATTTTAAGAATAGCTGTACCTATTATACAGCTATTATACTATACAGACCAAAGGTGGCTGTCACAGCGGGGTCCTCCAGGAGGGCCATTATCTCCTTAAAGCCCCTACCCATGCCAAGTCGGCCCAAGGGCACCCTCAAATTCTTGTCCACCACGTCTTTGATGTCTAAGTAAAGTTGGGAGGCTGCCTCACTTCTCCTTAGGCACGGTTAATCGGGTCCTTGGTCCCCAGGTTTTCCCGGACCCACCGGGGGGGTCTCCCTGTACGATGGGTGCCTTCCAGGCACCCTGGCCTTATGGGCTACGTGTGGCTCCTACCAACCCCTAATACCATGTCCCAAGCCTTGCAGATGTGCTGGACGTTGGTCTGTTGATATACACGCCCACTCTCCCGGGCCTCCTCTGTAATCTAGCCCGCTCTCTGTAAGTCTCTCTGGTCATGCTGCCTCCTGGGTTCTCTCTGTGTCCTCTCCAGGCTTTCTCTAGTATACTGCCCCTCACTGAGACTCTTGATGCCTACTCTGGGCCTTCTCTAAAATAATCTAGCCCGCTCTGGGACTTCCTATCGAGCCTCCAGTCCTTTAGGCCCACCACACTGCTACCCTCTCTTTCCTGGGCTCAACCACGCTACTATCCCTTTTTCCCAAGGACAACCGCAGCACTCTGCCCTTCTCTGAGGTCTGTTGCTGTGCTAGCCTACTACCGGGCTCACTATGCCTGTCTGGGGCTTCTCAATAGTTCCCCCCTTTTCAGGGGCTTTCTGTGCCCACACTGGGCTTCCTGATCCCTGTCCTCTCCTAGGGCTTGTCATGCCCCCGCCAGGACTCCTCAAGTGTTGCCCCTCTCTGGGCTTTTCACATGTTGCCCCTCTCCAGGACTCGTCGTGCCTGTGCTAGGGCTCCTCAAAATGCTGCCCCCAGTCTGGGGCTCACCATGCCCATACCTGGGCTCTTCGAATGCCCCTCTCTGGGCTGGGGTCTATGCACCACATGCTGCTGAGCCCTCTCTGGCACTGGATTGTGCCCTCCCGGGCACTAGGGCCCCCACACCTTGTGGGGCCCCAATGAGGCCTCCTCCAACCCCTATAGCCTCACCCAAACCACTGTTACAATACAACAATGCAAACTCAAGCCTCTGGCTATAACTGAAACATAAGGCACCTGGCCATAACAACACAAACCCCCTGGCTATAACTTTGTATCATTGCTCCAGCCTCGCAAGCCACCATCCTTCCCTCTGCTCAAGCAGTTCCTGCAGCGCTCACATCCCAACTTCATGAGCTCCTGCCCTTCTGACCACTGGCCAGGAACTGCCAGCCTGGCCTCAGCCCTGGGCTTTATGAGGGCCAGGCCCTGCCCTCTCCAGTCAGCTGACTTCCTGGTTGCCTCGGGGAACCCACAGCTGTACTCGTTATTCCCTGCCAGGGCCTTGTCCCTGGCAGTTTCCACTCTCTAGGAGCAGGGCAGTGAGGTGCCCTGCGACAGTGGCAAAACTACAGGCATTTTAGATGTCTCAGTTAACAAACACTCCTTGAATTTTGCATTATTAAGCGAAAATGTTCTCAAATGATTTCCAAATTTTTCTTCTTTTCTAATTATTTATGTTCTTGCGTTAGCAATATTAACCTGCATTCAAGATGACTTCAAATTTAAGATGACCCTGTACTAATTAAATTTTTTACATGGAAAATAATACATTTGTCTTAATTTTTCCATGTACAGAATTTAAATATTGGAGAATCATCTTAAAATTGTTCCCAGCTTGACCTCTGCATCTTGCTGTCCTGCCATTTGCCCCTCACCCTTATCTGCACCCCTGCCACCTGCCTTCAACTCAGTCGCTTGACCTGTGGCCATATCCTCTGATCTGTGTTGCTGCCTGTTCAGCAGCATACGGGGGGGGTGGTGAAGCAGCACAGGTCAGGGGACAGGGAAGCAATGCGGTGGGGTGTAGGATGGCAGTGTGCACTGCTGATGCTGCCATGTTCAGGCAGAGGATCAGGCAGCAGCATAGGTCAGGGGATTCAGCAAGGTGCATAAGGAGGGAGGATTGGGCAGCAATGTGGGTTGGGGGATGTGCTACTGCCCCATCCCCTGACCTGTACCTGCTGTTCCAGTCCCCCACCCAAATGCTGACCTGACCTGCTACTTGATCCCCCATCTGATCCTGAAGTGTGGTGCTACCTTCTCCCCCACCTGATCTCTGACTTCCATTGCTACCCTTTCCTGGACTCTAACCCAGGACTCTGACCTGCACTCAGTGCTCTGCTGCTGACTCCCAAGCAGCAGTGCCAGCTCCAGCTCCAGCTCCAGCCCCAAGACCATGTCATGTCACGCTGGTACTTGAATCCAAGATGAGACTTGTTTTTCCCCCATGTTGAACAGGGCGGGGGGCAACTCATCTTGAGTAAATTTGGTAAATGCATTATCCAAGGTTTTGTAAAATGTTACAAAAATGTATGACTAAAAAAAACATTAAACATCTGCAACTGAAGCTCATTTCCTTTACCACTAAAGGAGTCACAGTAAATTTGAGGAAAGAAGTATTGTGCAGAGTATTATTGACAGTAACATCAACTTGGAGGAGCTAGAAAAGATAATTTGGCAACTTTTCGTTTAGAAAAAAACAATTCAGGTTTAGATACTTTTGCTGCCCTTTGAATACTATATTAATGCTTTTCCATATGAACAAGAGGATCATAACATTTCAGTTGTTTGCAGGTCTGTTGGAACATTTTTGAGAGAGATGTACTTATTGGAATTAGGGAAAACGAGTGACATTTTCTGTGCTCAAATAGACACTTATTCTACTACTTCAATGTGGTGTTATGTAGGACTGCAGACATGGCTTGATCCACATCCAGGCTCCTGCCATTAGAACCTGGATTGTGGGCCCCTTCTGATGACTAGTCTAAAAGCATACAGCTCTAGTGTAGGAAGTGGCATCACTAGGGCCCATGATGCAGTAATTCAGATTTTATAATCTCAAGGCAGGCAGATAGATTACAAAAAAAGAGGCTTCTCTAAAGCCTGTCCTGTAGCAAATTGCAGCCCCTTTCCTCTGGCAGAACTCACTGACGATGAGTGGGGAGTTACTAGCGATAAAACACTTCCACTCTCTTTTAAGAAATAATCCTGTCAGGTGTAGCTACCATGAACAGTCAGTGGATGCATATTATAGCCCTTGTCCCATCTTGGAATGGCTTTATTTGGAAATGGAAATCCTTATCAGTCTTTTGTGCCTTTTTGTCTGTCTCCTTTGTTAGCTTTCTGAAATCACGAAGCAGGTGTGCAAAAAGATCATATTATACCTGTGAAATTGATTAAACAGGATTATATCTGCACCTTTATAGTGTAGGTTATAAATGGTAATACCTTTTTTAGTAGTTTGACTTAAACCCTAAGTCTGAGTGCTATAGCATTTTCCTATCACCAGACACCAAACAGGATGCGAATTAATCCATCTGAAGATTTTGGAACTGCAGAAGAAGTTGATAGAAACTCAAGAAATTGATAGAAAGTGATAATAATAAGTCAAAAGGAAAATAATTTTCTTTCACTGCATCCCACCACTTTTTCTATTACATGCAACAAGCATTTAGAATTTGTTTTACTTTTTCCACTTTTCCCTTTTTTTTTTTTTTTTTTTTAAGTATCTCAAATATGTTACTTTTAAAAAGTATTATTAACTTGTGCATATTACAATAAAAGCTTTGTTATCTGGCACCGATGGGGAATGAAGGGTGCTGGATAACAAAATATGCCAGTTAATTGAGAGGCCCGAACAGGCGTCTTTGCCACTTGTCCCACTGTGTCGGAGGCATTGCCGCCCCTCCTGCAGCACTGTTAACTCTCCCACCACATCACCGACCTTCCTGTGGGTCCTGAGGGACAGGGAGGCGGGTCCCGTGCAGCTTGCTATGCCCTGGGCCATGGGCACTTCTGGTTTCACTGTACTTACAAGCTGGCATGCCAGTTAATAGAACATGCCAGCTTGTAAAGTGCCAGTTAACGGAGCTTTTGCTGTATAATCCTAGTCAGACTAAAATATGCTTTATGCTGGTCTTTGTTTTTAAACAGTTCAGAGAAGCATGTTATTTTAAGCAAATAACATATTACTATTTTCTTATACAATTTGAGTAAATTCCTCGTGATTTACAGAACAGTTCTTAGGACCTTGGTTTATGTAGGAGCTGTAAGTGCTGTACATAAATCTGTTTGGCTGGGGAGGTATACAGACCTCGTGTTAAAGTAGGAGCCTTTATATTACATTTCTGTGACCTATTTGGTTTTTTATGGTAGCTCCTGTTTAATATTATGTGTATCTGGGTGTTGTGATGCAAGTGTAACGCTAATGAAGTGTTGTACCTTTAAGTAAAGGTCTCAGACCTGACCTATGTTGTGTAGGTTTTTTGTTTGTCAGGATAGAGGCATTTTCTCATTTTCACAGTTCAGCTGAAAACAAAGGCCTCCTTATCCTTGCAGAGAGCTCTTAAGAGCTGACATCAGCCTTTTCCCAGCAGGCATCATTTCTGCCTTAAGAGTCCTTGCTGGGGACTGGGAAGCCTGATAACAGATTCTTAACATGACATTTTCTTTGCTAAGTAACAGAATGAGTAAATGCCAAGGGCACCAAGAGCTAAGTATCAGAAAAAAGTGACATTAATGTGTTTTTACTTGTCTTGTTACTATGAACTAGCAGGTATGTAACTCTTAACTGTATTTGCAGTAAGGGGGCAGCTGTGGCTGCTTCTTTAGTGTAGGTAGAAATCATTGCAATGTAATGATTGTAGTGTTTTCTTAGCACACTGTAATATCAAAACAGTATATTTAGTGTTAAAATGAAGATGATGATGATGGGTGTTGGTATTTTCTTGGGTTTGTTTCTATTTTTAAAGATGTTCGTGATTCTTGCCATCTTAAAGCACATTGGAAAAACATTAGCATTTTCGGTTTCCCTGCATGCTGCTCCAGGTTGAAATGTAACATTTTTCTTTTTTAACTTGACAAAAATTAAATTCATGTACACATTGTTTTTGTCTCTATCTTTGAGTCACAATTCATTGTTTTGTAAGATTAGGATAGCTGTGGAAATAAATGTGCATATGATAATATCATACTTTTGTGGCAACAAATTGCAGCTGTACAAGTTTGAGGGTTAATCTCTTGATCTGTGTAACATAAGAATTGGGTTATTATCATAATACAAGACAAAGATCTTTGTCCTTATATTATACATATGAAAATACCTTGTAAAGTGATGTTTGATTTGAGACTGAACCAAACAAAGTAAGTAATTTTGGAGTGTGGGCTGTTTCTCTGTTCTTGATTGTGGTATATATTATTCATACAGCTAGGTTGGTTTCCCTCAGTGGAGTTTCCAAGATGCTGTCACACTTTACAGGTTTCATACTATCCAAATCTTGAGCCTTTTCTGCTGTGTAGAGTCCTCACAGCAAATCATGTAGATTTGCATATTTGCCACTTTCCAGCTGGTTTTCAAAATATATTGGACTGCAGATGTCATGATTTGTT
The DNA here is from genome assembly GCA_030014935.1 of Caiman crocodilus. NCBI lineage: Eukaryota > Metazoa > Chordata > Crocodylia > Alligatoridae > Caiman > Caiman crocodilus. Next base: position 30,706,912 of record JAGPOW010003182.1, read on the forward strand.
CAGCAAGGTTACCTGGCAATGACGGAAAGGAAGGGATTCAAGTGTGATCTTGAGTTCCAAAGACCAATTAAGTGCTAGATACTCGAAACACGTGCTTCTCATAGAGTGAAGCACTTCATCTTGTTCTCTCGCAATCCCTAGCCATTCAGAGAAAGCAGTTTTGGTGTACATCAAAGAGTCATGTCCGTATTCTTTTGAAGGCGATTAGGTCACAGCTGCAAGGTCTCTTTAGGGATGAGTTAAAAAGGGTTATCATGGGGTTGAGGGTGGCCTGGGGAGTCCTATAAATGGCCCTAACTTTGAACTCCAAGTTCTGTTTGGTTGTACTTTCAAACATAAAGCAGCATTTAAAAGTACTTTAAATCACTATGGAGGATTTTGGGGAGGAGGGGGTTACCAATACCTGAACAACCAGGTTCCCTTCTGTTTTGCTTATTTAGGTATCTTTAGTGGAAGGTTTCCTGGTGTAAACAGGATTTTTTGGTGATAGGTTGTATTGGTTACTGAATGGTTAGTCAAGCTTTCATGCATAAAATACCCTTCTTCAGGTATAGGCTTCACAACTTCCTGGTGTGAAGGTGCTTTTGAAGTAGGTAAACATTAAGGAGCATGTTTAAGTCTACCCTGGTTCTGAAAGCCAATTAAGTACATACTTAATTTCAAGCACGTGTTTTGAGTTGTTTTAAGTGTTTTGATGTTTGAACATCCCTGGAAGGCAATCCTATTCCTCTAATGGTTGTACTTTTATGTGCAAAGGGGATAACAGAATCAGTTGTATGCTTTAGTCAGTT